>JARKIC010002430.1:0-62608 GCA_029378375.1 Mycena olivaceomarginata
GGAAGTGCTGGCAGGCCTTTACGACAGTGATGCCACGAGCCTCGAAGTACCTTAGGCTGTTTGTTTACCGGGGGGTTGATCGTAGTAAAAGCTTATTACCTAATTGATGGCCGCGTGATGTGCCTCATTTTCGTGTTTCCCCCGTATACGCGGTACAAATACGCTCGCTATTTTGACTCCAAGAACATATTATCAAGTAATAGATGCTCCTGCATTTTTCTCCGATTTTTTACAGCCAAGTCTTGACTGATTTTGGGCCTCGGGCCGAAGTTTGAACCATCAATCACGTGGCAATCGCAAGCCAAAACGGCGTGTTCTAATGAGTGCATTACACCTCTTATTTAAAAATTGTTGGGTGGACAACTGCTAGCAGTATAACACAAGAGGTCATCCCCAAGAATCTTGTCAAAATCTGTTGTTTCCCATGTGGGCAGCAAAGAAATCGGAATCTGCTTACCTAAAATTACATAATAAGCTTTTACTGCGATCCAACCCCCGCGGTAAACAGCAGACTTCAACAAGCGAGGTACGAGCTCAAAACTGTTGATGCGTCTGCCTAGGGGAGACCTAGAGTACCTCATGATTGACAGGAAGTGATGCGTCTTGACCGCGTCTGCGCTTCGCTGGCAAGAGGTTGGCGAGGTCAACAAGACTGGCAGTATCCGGCATGTGGTGCTCTTTGCTTTCTTGTACTTTATTCCACGGAGATTTTAATCCATCTATATACCGCTAAGCCGAGGCTTGAGGTTACCTTCCACCGACCAGTCATTTTTTCCGATCATCTCGGTAATTCATTGTGCAAACGTGCGTGCTGTTATTCCATCCGATATCGTACATGCGGGAGCAGTGTCCTTGTCTTCTGCTTCCACGTCGACTCCAGTCCGCTAGCCTTCCTGCCGTTTCTTGCCCGTTAGATCTGCTCTTGCATAAACTTTGCTGATGTCTGACATGGTGTTGTCCAGATACACACCCTTAGGAGTGAACATTCATATCAGCAACAATGTCTCGTGATCCCGGGACAATGCATGTCCATGGTGTGTTGGTGTTGGTCAGACATTGACACTATTGCTGATTTTTGCCAGGAGGGTCTGGTGGCCCAGGTAGCGAGGGCCACGGACAAGGTACTGGTGGTCCCGGGGGTATAGGACAGGGGCCCACTCTGTATATGGGGAGAGTTGAAAATCTGAATTTTGGTAAAGTCTACCCCGTCCTCTGGCTATCTATTTATAACTGAACATTCATCATGGTAGGGGGCCAGAAGGAAGCAGAAATCTGGTACATTTTTGTCCTTCTTTTAGAAGTTTTGTCCTGATCTTCTTACTCAAAGGGACCAAATGGAAGGTAAAGGCTCAGACTGTGTATTGATTCAGGGATTGAACACTTGATAGATACAAACGTCGAACAATCATTGAATGGTTGTCTCCACTCAATTTCTTCCTTCGACAGCAGGACATTTCCAAGACCCGCCAGCAAGGAACTGGAGAATGGCTGCTTGATGACCCTAAATTCAAGGGCTGGAAATCAAATCCTGGACAAGTTCTATGGTGCCCTGGAATACGTATGTGGCTGAACCTTGCCATCAGGGTCTCAGCCTGACTACTGAAATATTTAGCTGGTGCTGGAAAATCTGTTCTTGCGTGGGTCTCAATCCTGCTGATTGATTTCTGCTGATCCAAGAAACTTCAGCTCTCTTGTAGTGGACCATCTGATTGACCAGTCAAAGAACAAGAATATTGGAGTGGCATGCATCTATTTCAACCACAAGGAGACTCAGATACAAACCCTGGACAATCTGCTTGCCGGACTCTGGAGACAGCTTATCTGGAAAAAACCTCTTGGTTCTGCAGTTCAGCTATATGAGGAACACATTGAGAAGAAGACAAGGCCATCACATGAAGACATGCAGAAACTTTTGTCCTCTGTGCTCATTTGGTTCACACAGATTTATATCATCCTTGATGGGGTGGATGAATACCCAGCCGAATGGTGGAGTCAGCTAGCCAAAGCCCTGACCAATCTGGGACCTGTGAGCCTGTTGGTTATGTCGAGGCCCCATATTGCTCCAACCAAGCTGTTTTTGAATCTTGTGACTCTTGAGATAAGGGCAAATGATAAAGACATTTTATCATATGTGGATACACAGGTACAGGAGTCTGGGCGCCTATCTGAGCTCATTGCAGACAAGCCCAGAGTTACATGGAGAAATTTTCCTCAAAAATCTGCAGCAGTGTAGAGGGCATGTAAGTTTTAGTTTTCGTTTTCGTCACAAAGAATGATGTGACCATTTGTGGTATCAGGTTCTTGCTTGCCAAGCTTCACATTGAAGCTCTGAGCAAACAGCTTACTATTAAGGCAATTCGTCAAGCTTTGCAAAAGCTGCCCAGAGATCTGGATGCCACTTATGGGAATGTTATGACCCGAATCAATGCACAGGGTGAAGAGGACAGGAAAATTGCTCAATCAACTCTCACCTGGGTTGTCAATGCAAGGAGACCATTGACTAGCTTGGAACTTTGTGTGGCTCTGGCCATTGAACCAAAAACAAGAGAATTGGACAATGACAATTTGACTGGAATTGGGATCATTCTGTCTGTCTGTGCGGGTATGGTTATGTGGAAGAACACAGTTCCCTGGTCCGACTTGTCCACTTTACTGCCCAGAGTTATCTGGACAGAATCCAAACTGAAAAATTTCCAGATGCACACTTTGAAATCACACAGAGCTTGCTAATATATTTGCAATTTGAGCAATTTGTGGACAAAGAGGCAATTTCTAGGGACAAGGGATCACAACTTCTTCAATATTGCCAATATTGCCTGGTACATGCTCAATGGTGTGAAGGGCAGTTGAGGGATGAAATTCTGGGGTTTCTGAGAGAGGCTAGGAAATGGCAAGAACAGAAGTGGAAATTCGAGTGGCAGGATCCTCCATGGAGTTTCGATGATTGGCCTCATTCTCCATCCCCTCTATGGATTGCTGCCTCAGCAAATCTTGTAGAGACAGCAAGTCATCTCATAGAACTTGCTCAAAAATGTCCAGATAGTCAGGAGCTAACTGTGGCAGCTTATTATGGCCATCAGAAGATATGCCAACTACTCCTCAATAAAGGTGCAGATGTGAATGTACAGGGAGGGAACTATGGAAATGCGCTGCAGGCAGCAGCCTCTAGAGGCCATGACAAGATTGTTCAGGTGCTCCTTGACAAAGGTGCAGATGTGAATGCACAGGGAGGGAGATATGGAAATGCACTCCGGGCAGCAGCCTCTAAGGCCATGACAAGATTGTTCAGGTGCTCCTTGACAAAGGTGCAGATGTGAATGCACAGGGAGGGAGATATGGAAATGCACTCTGGGCAGCAGCCTATGGAGGCCATGAGAAGATTGTTCAGGTGCTCCTTGACAAAGGTGCAGATGTGAATACACAGGGAGAGGGATATGGAAATGCACTCCAGGCAGCAGCCTCTGCGGGCCCATGACAAGATTGTTCAGGTGCTCTTTGACAAAGGTGCAGATGTGAAGGCACAGGGAGGGGAATATGGAAATGCACTCCAGGCAGCAGCCTCTGGAGGTCATGAGAAGATTGTTCAGGTGCTCCTTGACAAAGATGTAGATGTGAATGCACAGGGAGGGAGATATGGAAATGCACTCCAAGCTGCAGCCTATGGAGGCATGACAAGATTGTTCTGGTGCTCCTCGACAAAGGTGCAGATGTGAATGCAGAGGGAGGGGAATATGGAAATGCACTCCAGGCAGCAGCCTCTGAAGGCCATGACAAGATTGGTCAGGTGCTCCTTGACAAAGGTGCAGATGTGAATGCACAGGGAGGGGAATATGGAAATGCACTCCAGACAGCAGCCTCTGGAGGCCATGACAAGGTTGTTCAGGTGCTCCTTGACAAAGGTGCAGATGTGAATGCACAGGGAGGGGAATATGGAAATGCATCCCAGACAGCAGCCTCTGGGAGGCCATGACAAGGTTGTTCAGGTGCTCCTTGACAAAGGTGCAGATGTGAATGCACAGGGAGGGAATATGGAAATGCACTCCAGGCAGCAGCCTCTCGAGGTCGTGACAAGATTGTTCAGGTGCTCCTTGACAAAGGTGCAGATGTGAATGCACAGGGAGGGGAATATGGAAATGCACTCCAGGCAGCAGCCTCTGAAGGCGATGGCGAGATTGTTCAGGTGCTCCTTGACAAAGGTGCAGATGTGAATGCACAGGGAGGGGAATATGGAAATGCACTCCAGGCAGCAGCCTCTGGAGGCTATGTCGAGATTGTTCAGGTGCTCCTTGACAACTGGTGCAGATGTGAATTGCACAGGGAGGGAGATATGGAAATGCACTCCAGGCAGCAGCCTCTGAAGGCCATGACAAGATTGGTCAGGTGCTCCTTGACAAAGGTGCAGATATGAATGCACAGGGAGGGGAATATGGAAATGCACTCCAGGCAGCAGCCTCTGGAGGCCATGACAAGATTTTCAGGTGCTCCTTGACAAAGGTGCAGATGTGAATGCACAGGGAGGGAGATATGGAAATGCACTCCAGGCAGCAGCCTCTGAAAGCGATGGCAAGATTGTTCAGGTGCTCCTTGACAAAGGTGCAGATGTGAATGCACAGGGAGGGAGATATGGAAATGCACTCCAGGCAGCAGCCTCTGGAGGCCATGACAAGATTTTTCAGGTGCTCCTTGACAAAGGTGCAGATGTGAATGCACAGGGAGGGAGATATGGAAATGCACTCCAGGCAGCAGCCTCTGGAGGCCATGACAAGATTGTTCAGGTGCTCCTTGACAAAGGTGCAGATGTGAATGCACAGGGAGGGGAATATGGAAATGCACTCCAGGCAGCAGCCTCTGAAAGCAATGGCAAGATTGTTCAGGTGCTCCTTGACAAAGGTGCAGATGTGAATGCACAGGGAGGGAGATATGGAAATGCACTCCAGGCAGCAGCCTCTGGAGGCCATGAGAAGATTGTTCAGGTGCTTCTTGACAAAGGTGCAGATGTGAATGCACAGGGAGGGGAATATGGAAATGCACTCCAGGTAGCAGCCTCTAGAGGCCATGACAAGATTGTTCAGGTGCTCCTTGACAAGGTGCAGACGTAAATGCACAGGCAGGGAGCTATGAAAATGCACTCCAGGCAGCAGCCTCTCGAGGTCATGACAAAGTCGTTGAGGTTCTATTCAAAAAAGCTGCAGACATGAATACGCAGGGAAGATATTATACAAATGCACTCCAGACAGCAGCCTTTGGGGGCCATGGAAAAGTTGTGGAGGTCCTCCTCAACAAAGGTGCAGGCATGAATGCACAGCAAGAACATGTTGGAAATGCCCTTTCAATATTAGCCTTTGAGGGCCATAACAAAGCTATTGAGGTCCTCCTCGACAAAGGTGTAGATGTGAATGCACAGGGAGGGAAATATGGAAATGCACTTCAGGCAGCAGCCCATAATGAAGCCAACATTGTTCAGCTACTTCTCAATAACAGTGCAGACATCAATGCACAGGGAGGGGAATATGGAAATGCACTCCAAGCAGCAGCTTGTGGGGCCTATCACAACTATCACAGCCTTGTCTGGGTGCTCCTTAGGAAAGGTGCAGCAGTGAATGCACAGGGAGGGCATTTTGGAAATGCACTCCAGGCAGCAGCCTATAATGGCAGAGCCAACATTGTTCAAGCGCTCCTCCACAAAGGTGCAGACATCAATGCCCAGGAGGGAAATATGAAAATGCACTCCAAGCAGCAGCCAACCAGGGCCATCACCACATAGTTCAGATGCTGCTCGACAGAGGAAAAATAGGTATGCCCCTCTATCATCCCATTCTCAAGACTCCACTGATTTAACCTATATATAATAGTAATTGTCAGGGGAACCCCTCCTCTAGCTCCATCTCCTCTGTCCTTGGCTCTGCCCCCACCTCTAACTCCAGAACCACACTCCACCTCCCCGTGCCTGGAACTCTGTCCTCCGTCCCTCTGGCCCTGTTCCATCAACGCCACTCCCTCCAGTCGCTTGCACTAGCATATGTTATGCAACTGGGCCTGGGATCACTGCCAGTCCCTTAGATCACATGCTGCTGGCTAGTTAGTACTCATTAGTTTATAAGCTTTCACCTAGCATGGGAATCCTCAGCCTTTTTTTTTTTTTTTTGTTGCAGAGTGATGAACGAAGGTGGCGACCTGATAAAATCAGTCCCCCTCTACACACTTTTCCGATGGCACTGGCCAAGAAAGAAAATGAGGAGTCCCTAGGGAGATACATTAACATATGCTGGTGTATGGCAGTGTCAGATTCAACCCCTCCCCAATAGCAAGCTACTGGTTCTGTCCCAAAGGCCAGAAAGGGGCAATACTGACTAAAAACCCTAGACTGACTGATCTTTGTGCCAGTCAGATTTTCATTGTCTTCTAGGACACCATTCCATGTACTGCAGACCATTTTGAAATTCAAAGCCTGGTTGCCAAATTTCTTTCGGTCGGTAAGGATCATATCTGATCTCAAACTTGAGTTAATGTAAGCCAACCATTTATTGTGGATCTCTGCCTCAGAGAAGTATCTCAATGGATCACTCCTGTGTTTGATCACCCAAATGCAATGGAGTTTCCAAATTTGGTGGGCAGTCTCGGATATCAGGATCCGGTATAGCTGATCTGCACCTTGGTCTTCCCGTTAGCCAGCTTGGCTTTAGAGAACCGCAAGCAAGTATGCTCCTGATTGAAACCTCAGGCCACTCATGACCTTTCCTGTCCCAGAGGCTCTTTGCTAGGTTCCAGAGTTGCTCCCTGCCTGGCACATCACATTCTACTAGGCTGTGTTCTATACCGTGATCAACCCTGCATTGTCTGCATTCCACATAGTGCTCAAAGGCGGGTTTGTTTCTCCAATACTACCCAATCTTATAGGCCTGGTGTATGGTTCTCCAGTGGAACACCCTCGTTGTTCGTGCAATGTCTTTGTGTATTGCCTGCCATATTTCACTGTCAGTGAGTGTTCTTCCCAACAGCTGTGCCGCCACGTATCTGGTTCGGTCAAGCATTATCATCATCTTAAGTCTCTCGGGAGGGGGTTTCCTTCTATATTTTAGGTGTCCATAGAAGCTTCGTTGTGATCCTTGACTTCGCTTCATTCCTTCTAAGCAGAACACATGTGGAGTTACGGTATGCTGGTTGCCTGTTGACAGGTGCATCTTGTGCCATTTCTTTTGCTTTTCCCATGTTTGGGTCTGAGTCATCTGCTTTTTGGAAGGTACATCTTGAACCACAACCACGCAGAGCTGCTACGCTTGCCTTCAGGAGGGTGCTATTCTCCACACCAGAGATTTTATCAGTCGGCTTGATCTGACTTTGAAGTGTAGCATGTCTGGGTCTTGGTGAGTTTTGGATTGCATGAAGGATGGCTGCAATTCCTCCTCCTTCCTTTGAGGCAAAATCTTTCCCCACATTTACGGAGAGTTCTGGTCGTTGTTTTGCTGTACCAGATGCTTCCAGTCGAGATGCATTTGCCATCCTTGGTGATGCTGTGGTGGTTTCCTATGCAAATTTCATTCTCTGATTCGTCCATTTTATCCTCTAGGGGATCCAGTTGATCTGCGGCTGACTCACATGTTGTCTCACTGAAAACTCAGAAAACTTCGGACAATCCATGTACGGTAATCTTCTGGTCAAAAGTCACTGGCTTATCTCCGTCCAATGCAACCTGATTCACATCTTTTTCTTCTGTTAGTTCAGGCACACAGCTGATTTATATTTTGCCTAGGATCCCCATTTTTCCGCTAAGCTGTCACGGAACTTAATTGCTTCTTTTCAGAGGTAAGGTGAGTTGCATCCTCTTCCTCAGTCTTCCCCGCATGAGTCACATGCACAGTTCTTTTGTCTGCTGTGCCAGACATAATTTCTTTCTCAACTATTGCCAGGGATCCCCTGTTGTGCACATGTTGTGATTGTCCCTCAGACATCTTGCACATTCTGAGTTATTGTGCTTAGTTCATCCTTTTTTAGACCGACATGGAAGAAGATCGGTAGCTCCTCCTTTAGGTCCTTTGACAAGGCAAGTGCATCTAGTGTTAGGCAGAATGACCTTGCTGCGACCAGCATTTTTCTCAGGGACGTGGCAGGTTCTTTTGTAGAGGTTTCGGGGTCTGGCTGAAGGGGTTGTTTCAGATTTTCAGGTCCACTTCTGTGCTGGACTAGGGGCTAAGCTGCACCATTTTGCCTGGTCCCCTCCATCAGAGGTGAGAAAGTTCCTCAGTGTCATGTTTCTATTGCCTTGTTTCTATTTTTGATAGATAAAAAGTCTTGCCCACCTTCATTTACAGGGAGGAAGAGGATATCATGCTTTATTGGTGCTGTTCGTTTACCCGCCCAGACAAAGTTTTTAATTCTTTTATCCAGGTACTCTTCAACATCTTTGGGCATACCTTGTACCAGCCGTTAGGTATTGTGACATCCCCCCAACTGTCATTTGGACTACTAGCTTGTGTCCTTTATTGTAGGGTTTTGTTTGTCCCAGTGGTTTAGACTTCATTCTATTTTCTCAATAGTGGGTGCCCAGATTGAGGGGCTGATCTGTTACGTTTCTTTGCCAGCTTCCCAAGATGTGTATTTCTTCTCCCTCTCCTCGATATGGCTATGTGTTGCAGGAGCTCTGGGTGGGTGGGGTTCAACTTCCAGTTGCGGAGTACTTCCGCTCTGTAGACCAGCGGTCCTATCAGTATGATTTGTGTTTTACCCTTGTGGAATTTTGCTCCAGACACCTTGCACCATGTGTTAAGGATCTCTTCCAGGTCTTCAAAATGGTCTTGCTTGGATAGGCACACAGTTGTGTCATCTGCAAAAGTGCTGCAATGATTCTATCTGCTTGGCCCGGGCATTTGTATCCTTTTAGGTCAGACACGCATATCATTTGACTTAATGGTTCAATTGTGAGATTGAAGAGGAGACAGGAAATTTGGTCACCCCTGGCACACTCTGCATGTTACTCAGTAATGTGTACTTTTTTCCCCATTTACCATTACTGATGTATATTGCATTTTCGTACAGGGGCCAGATCATCTTAGTTGGGGAAATTTGCCCTCTCCATTGTTCGCCAGAGGTAGTCATGCCTTATTTTGGCATAGGCCTTCTCTTGGTCAAGTGCAACAACAGCACCCCCTCTGATTTGTGTTCAGGCGTGGTTAAGTATACTTTCAACTAGTTTGATTTGGTCTACAATGCTTCACCCTGGGATGAAACCCGCTTGGTCCTTGTGGATAATTGAGGGGACCATTGATTGATGTGCTCAAAACCTATATAAGAAACACACAAATACCCCTCTCTTGACCCATAATTGGTGCAGAAACAGTCCAGAGACTGTTAGAAACAACCAACAAACAAATCAAATGGCAATATCTGCACATTTCCAAGATCCCAACGAGTTATAGCCTATTACAGGGCCTTGTAAAGGTTGTAGGGCGAGGTTTGTGTCTCAGTGAGAGATAGATGAGCAAGGTGTGAGTAAACATGTTTCTAAACACGGTGGAAACATAGTTTCCAAGCAAGATGGATTTATAGCTTCGGCAGTGTGTGTGTGTGTGTGTCCAAGCGACAGAGAAACAAGTTTAAAGTAGTCCTGTAGACTCAAGTAAGGCCCCTAGTTTATAGGCCAGATGTGTTCACAGAGCTTTCCCTAAAAGGTACTTTCTGAGCAGTGCACAGCAGTCACGTTTTCAAAGTTTTCCCTCAATGGTTCTTTCTGAAACCCACTCCGCAACAACAACAATAATATTTCTTTCAACAGAGTCCCTGTTGCAACAGATTCACAGAGTTCTTAACAGTTTCCAGCAAAGCCCAAGTGCGTTTCCAGAATAATATATGATTCAGAAACAAATAAGATTTCAACTATAATGCTACGTGTGCACAAGCATATTGCCCACTAGTTCGGGGCTATGTCTACCGTAGAAACGCCTCCGGATACTTATACAACTGCTGAGACACAATTACAAAGCCCAAAACACAATCCAAGTGAGTCAAATGTCTGTTTATCTGCCTATTTAACTGTGTTTCCACTGGTTATTCTTCCAAGTGTTGCCTCCCATTGGTTCCCAAGTGTGAGCACACCATGTTCTCTTGCCAATTATGAGGCAGGAGCCCGTCAGTAGCACCCTGTATTATTCAGTTGATCACTGATAGATCAGCACTGCACTCATTCGACCTGTTTCCCACTTCAACTCAACTCTCCCCTCTGTTCCAAGTGCAGAACTTGATAATACTCCTTTGTAGGTCTCAGGAGACACCCATTTCTGAGGTGTTTCCCAGAAAAGGGTTCTTGAGAAAGAACCTTAGAACACCTTTAGAATTGTGATCCGGATCCTCAGAATAGCCGACCACCTGTTTTGGAGTATCCGCATCTGGTGGAGACCGGCAACTCGAACACCCAAAACAATTGTGACCTGATGTGACCTCTCAGTGTCTCAACATAATACAATACATTGCCTGACTCCCGTTCCTTTGACCCATTTCGGTAGTTTAAGTGGATGTTGGAAACAAATCAAACGAAGTTCCTTGACTTGTTGATTGGCTGCATGTTCCCTTACAGTTTTTCAGGGTGAAACCTGCTTGCTTGTTGTGATTGGGTGTTCTATGGCATTTCCAAGGCGGACACTGCCGAACCTATAGATAGATTACCATATCCTAGATCACATGTTCCTATTACAGTGGCGGCGAAATCTGATGCCACCCCCAAAAAAGGAAGGTGCCATCAATTTTCCTCCTTTCCCCGCTATCTCGAGCCACACAACAGATTTTCAGAGCAGATTTTTATGTAGGATGGTTGCTAGACATATACAAGACCACTCTATAATTTTATTTTGATGAAAACAGGTGATACACTAAGGAAATCCCTGAAACAAGAAAAACATGAAAAATTCAAGTTAACAGTCAACCACGAGAAGTTGTTTTCTCGCAAGGCAATAAGGCGATGGGGAAACAACATGTAGTATATTCCTGGAATTCCTCCGACCCCCAGATGGCCGTCAGCACTTCAAAAAGTTGATCTGAAGTCTGAATATTGCCATATTCGGGGAAAAGTCTGCCTCAACAGTCCAATGTCACAATTTTTATAAGGGAGGAGGGCCATGCACTTGTTAGGGGTGCACCAGTTGTACCTGCGCACTTCAGACATGTCGTTGGACATCGTATTGTGGTGGTTGTTTGTGAATAAAGGGAGAGTGACATCATCATGGTGCTGGCCCATTTCTGGCAGCAATTCTTCAAGTTTTTAATCAAAATAAAATGACAGAGTGGCCTTGTATATGTCTAGCAACCATCCTATTTGAAAAATCCGGTCTGAAAATCTGTTCTGTGGCTCAAGATAACGGAGAAGGAGGAAAATTGATGGCACCTTCCTTTTTTGGGGGTGGCATCAGATTTCGCCGCCACTGTAGTTACATCACCTAGATCACATAATAATAATCTTAACTTGCCACCTACCACGATATAGCGAGTCTGAGATCACCCCGGCGAACCACCATTACACGTTAGACCACCTGCCTGGCTGAGCATCCGTATAACTGCTCCATGGCCTCAGTGTTGCAGAGGCTCCTGTCCAGGGTAACATGACCCCTTAGCGAAGGGTTACAACGGTACCCCTGTGAGCTGGCGCCTTTGTGGCTGCCTATCTCACTTCTACTATGGCTACTACCCACAGTGAAGCCTTCCGAACTACGATGCACGTCTCCTGACCCGTGCCACATCACAATGGAGCCCACAGCGAGGGCTTCACATCAGGTTTTAGCCTCGCGGATCAACATTGACGAAGAGCTCAAGAGGCAGCTTGCCTGAGCTCTTCTGGAACATTGCTGGTACACACCCGGAGAGGCGAGATTGCCCCGCGCTGCCTGGTGCGCGCAGGGCCTCGCTGGTGTTATGGCTTAGTTGCCACATCATCACTCTCCCACCTCTCTCTCTTCCCTCAGTGAAGAGAGCCCCGGTCTCCCGCTTGCGTACTGCTGGAATACATCAGCAAACACCCCTGTACTGCCAGTGGCACGCAGGACCTCGTTCCCAATACTATTTGACATGCAAGAAGCACGCTGCCCCGCCAAGTCTTGTCGGGCTCTGGCGGACACACCCCTGGTTCCTGCCCGCGCCTTCTCCTTCCCTCAAGAGCAAGATTTGAAGGAGCTGTCAGTCTCGACTGAGAAGCTCACCCCGTACCAGTTCCCTGGGTCGAGGTGCGGCTGGTGCTGTCATCTCCCCACCACAGATACTGGCAGCGCAGGTCGAGGCTCCTCCGCAAACAACCCGTGCGCCTGGCCCCATGGATCCCATGTGCGCTCAACTCCCCCTCCTTGCTCGGCGATGGCGCTTGGCATGTCGCCGATACAACGCCTGGCCCAACAACGCGCGTGGGACGTGTCTGCGTAGTTGGAGGCACGAAGTCACCCGACCGCGGTGGGGCGATACGGCAGCGCCGAGCGCACGTGGTGCTTGGGATCTCTTTTTCCACCACCACCATGTCCAAACTACGGTGTCCATCGCCGTAATTTGGACGTCCTCTTCTCTTCCTTCCATCTTCTCTTTGGCCGGAACTCTGGAACCCCGGCGCCTGGAAGCCCCAAGAGCTTCGAAGAACGACACCGGAGAGATGAGGGAAACGAGAACACCTGCACCCTAGTGGCTGCAGTGTTCTCGTGTGATTACCCTTCGCTCCCTGAGACCGGTGATTGATGTGCTCAGAACCTATATAAGAAACACACAAATAACCCCACTTGACTTGAGAGCGGCACAGAAACAGTCCAGAGACTGTTCCAACAACCAACAAACAAATCAAACAGCAATATATGCACGTTTCCAAAGATCCCGACGAGTTACAGCCCCTAGTACAGGGCCTTGTAAAGGTTGTAGGGAGAGGTTTCGTATCTCAAAGAGATGGAAGAGCAAACTGCGTAGAACGTGTTTCTAGACACAGTGGAAACATTGTTTCCAAACAAGATAGATTTATAGCTTCGCAGCGTGTGGGTGTGTGTCCAAGCGACAGAGAAACAAGTTTAAAGTAGTCCCGTAGACTCAAGTAGGGCCCCTAGTTTATAGGCCAAGAACGTTCACTGAGCTTTCCCTAAAGAGGTACTTTCTGAGCAATGCCAGCAGTTACGTTTCCAAAGTTTTCCCTTGACGGTACTTTCTGAAACCCGCTCCACAAACAACAACAATAATGTTTCTTTCAACAGAGTCCCAGATCCAACAGATTCTCAGAGTTCAGACAGTTTCCAGGCAAAGCCCAAGTGTGTTTCCAGAATAATATATGATTCAGAAACAATTAAGATTTCGACTAATAGTGCTACTCTAAAAGAGTGCGTTTGCCGAGGATCCCAGATCAACCCAATGCACAAGCGTATAGCCTACTAGTTTGGGGGAAGATGCTGTGTCCATCGCAGAAACACCCTCGGATACTTATACAACTGCCAAGACACTGTTACAAAGCCCAAAACACAATCCCAATGAGTCAAAAGTCCGTTTATCCGCCTCTTTAAACCGTGTTTCCGTCGGTTGTTCTTCCGAGCGTCGCCTCCCATTGGTTCCCAACTGCGAGCACGCCATGTTCCCTCGCCAATTACGAGGCAGGAACCCGTCAGTAGGACCCTGTATTATTCAGAGGGTGTGTTGATCACCGATAGATCGGCACTGCATCTTGTTCAACCTGTTTCTGCTTCAACTCAAGTCTCCCCTTGGTTCCAAGCACGGAACTTGATAATACTCCTTTGTAGGTCTCGGTAGATACCCGTTTCTCCAAGGTTTCCCAGAAAGGGTTCTTGAGAACGAACCTTAGAACACTTTTAGAGTTGTGATCCGGATCCACAGAATAGCCGACCACCTGTTTTGGTGTATCCGCATTCGATGGAAACCGGCAACTTTGGCAACCAAAACACTCGTGACCAAGCGCGTCTCCCCTAGCATCTCAACACAACACAACACATTGCCAACTCCCATTCCTTTGACCCGTTTCCGTTGTTTAAGTGGATGTTGGAAACAAGTCAAAAGAAGTTCCTTGACTTATTATTTGGCTGCACGTTTCCCTTACAGTTTTCAGGGCGAGACTAGCCAATGGACGTTCTAATTCATTAGAACATCCACCCATTTCTCTGTGGTTCGCCCAACAGCTACCAGGAACCAGTACTGTTGCATAGAAACAACAGTTTCAGCAATGAGCACGATCAGAAACACGCAAAATTACGTGTATCTAACCATGGCCCAATTACTGGCTTATCACTGGGAGGCTGGGGGGCAGGAATGAAGATGAAGAAATGAAGCGGCGGAGGACGGGATAGCGAGGTTGAGGGAGATAGGATCTGGACGGCAGGCTGGTGAGTACAACAAAGGCGGGACAAGACCGTGAAGCCCAAGAGCCGGGGCGCTGCTTCCAGCGTGCCCCACTTCTCACACACCGTGACCTCATCGCTGCACCGCAAAGCGTCTCACATGCACGGGAGTGCCCTCCACCCGCTGTGCGTGTACAACTCTTCCACCCTGCGCGACAATGTCTCTTGGTGTTGGGAGCACCGTCTCTGCATCTCATCTCCCACGCACAACTCGCCTGCAAAACACCTCGCTCCTGCACGCGGGGCGGGCTCGCCCCCAACATCACCTCTCCATGCCAACGCAAGTGTATCCTGCCACCGACACCCGAGGATGCTCTGTGCTGCCAGTGCGCACACGGAGCTGGCTTGCCTATATGCAAGCCCACGGGCCTGTGTTGCCACTCGCGCCTGCGTTGCCACTCTCGCATGCGTTGCCGCTCGCGTCTGCACCCAAGTGCCCGCTGGCTTCACTCGCGTGGCGTGCCCACTGCACCTCGACATCCCACACCCAAATCACTGCAATTGGCTGCCAGCGCCCCCTTTGTCTAAGCTACCGAGTGGGGGGCGCCAATTCCAGCGTGACGTCCAGTGCCAATACCTCGCTGGTTTCTGTGAACGCCCCACGCTGCCAGTGCGCACGCAGGGCCATTCTCCGCTGCACCTCTCACCGCAAGCGGGCTCATGCACACTCCGCAGCCTCTTCATCACGCGCCCATACCCGCGCTACTGCTGATTGCCGCCAAGGCAGGAGTGGGGGGCATTGCTTTCCATCGCGCCCAGGTGCGGCTCACCTCTCATGCTTACTGGCACTGCGGCTTTCCTACTCCTTGTCTGTGGCAGATGGAGCAGGTCCATTGCGTGAATGGGTGGTGCGTCGGGAATTACCCTCACACAAGCCCGCGCAAGGAAGGGGACACAGCTTCCGTTGCCCGGCACCTACCATAGGTGCATCCATATCGTGCGGCGCCCGACGCCCGCATTCGCACCCTCGACCCCACACACGCGTTCTCAGAGGGCACATCACCTCCGAGAAAGCACTGCAGTGGAATCGTGTTGCTCTTGTCTTGCGCTCGAAGCCGTGCGCCCGCCCACGACTGCGCGAGGACTCACGTGGTGGCACCATCCTCACCGAGCGGTGTCTGTGACCTCACACCGTTGTGGACGCATTGTCACCACCGCGGCGCTTGGGTTGTGCGTGCAAGCATCCAATACGCGTGCAGCATCAACTGAGGTAAGCAGGACTCATCCGAGGCTCGAGCACCACAAGCTCCTTGAGTCCCTGGCGCCGCCTCCTTGCCCTTCGCCACTGTGGGCGCCGTGCTGCCCATTTGCGCACGGAGCTGGATCGTCCAGTTGGCTGCTGCGCGCGTCCACCCCCACCTATGCTCGACTCCAACAGCACAACACCATCGCGCCCTCTCTTGCCTGTCCACGCATGGGGATGCTATAAATGTTTTTTTCAATGGAAATTATGTGGTTTATGGTGTGGCACTGAGGTTGCATGAAAAACAAGTGGTTGAAGTCCCAGGACTGTGGTTTTCAGCAAGATGCTACACCGAGACACAGGACTGAGACACAGGTTAGCCAATCTGTCATCTGAGGTTCCAGGTTTCACTTTGAGACGCAGTGATGCGATCTAGGGGTGAGAATGATGGGAACTTCCAACAGTGGGTATCCATGGGAACCAAAAGTCCTAAAAGGAAAGATCAAGATCCCCAATTTTTCTGAATGAATTGAGCCTTTCTGCATAACTTTTGATTTTTTTTCTAAGCCTCCAGACACCCCCCTCCATAATAATGATTGCATCATTGCCTATATATGGTGCATGTCAAACCATATACAGTAATTCTGAGATGTGATCAGCTTTTCACTCTCACAGGACATTGTGTTGACATTTCCCATCATGCCCACCCCTTGGATGTGATCAAGGTTATCTGAAGTTGCATAATGAAGTCCCCTTCCAAATCTAGCAGGAAAACACAATGGGATTCTAATTTCCACCATCAAAATTAAAATGATGATCTAATAAAGCCGGCAATTTGCAACTCCCCAGCAGTCATATCTTGGGCCTATCTCAAACGTAAAGGTCAGAACAAAGACAACAATATAGAGTATAGCTCACCGGACAATGACTTGGAATCCACAGTAAGGCTGGAAGCAAAAAACTTAGAATAACACAAGATGAGCCTCCGCTTCGCTCCGGGATGCAGGAGCAAGAGGAAAAATAGAGTCACAAACTTTGTCGCAGGAGAAATTATGGCCGTGCAAGGGCTTAGAAAAAGAGACGGGACCCACCTCGCTTCCCGTCTCTTTTTCTGTGGCGTTGTTCAGTTCCGCCGAGAAATCGGCGCCACTACAGAATTTTCGAGATGGAGAGGGGGCTTTATTCAAATCAGGGTGTTGCATCAAGATGTTTCAAGTGGTGATTGGTCCGGAGGCAAGATACACGGCCCCGGGTGCGTGAACAGAATCAAAATTAACAATTGATAACCACAGCCTAGGAGCGGAAGAGCGTACAACGAGAGGTTCCAAGAGCAAAAGAGGTAATGATTCGTCACACAACCTCGGAATTGAGAAGGAACACTGACAGTAGCAACACATCAGATGGTCGAAGAGATGGCATTGCATACACCCACGCCGGGATGGAGTTAGCCAATTAATAGCGCACCAGACAGCTTGAGTCCCAGTACTCAGCGATGGACAGAACGGTCGAGAGACCCAGGATTGACATTGGGGGGGGGGGGGGGGGGGGGGCGGAGTGGGCCATGGGCGAAATGATAGCATCCCGAACGAGAAGAGGGCTGCATTTATATAGAAAGAGTTTTGCCGGAATAAGTACGTGGCCTCCCGGCAAGATATATAAACTCACGCTGTGTCGTAGGCTGCAACTGCGATCTGCTACGGCCTGCGAGAAAGAACCACTCACGGGTCAGCTGGTTTGTCGGAAATCAAAAGGCCGTGTTGGAAATCATAGAAGGTTCCGGATGGATGGGTTTAGACCAAGAGGATGAGCAGAGGAATGCAAAGGAGGATAGGCTATATGGAGAAAGGAGCAATAGGTACAAATTGATGAGCACTGCCGAATGAGCAAAATCTTAAAGAACGGTTAATCCCTACATGGTTAGATCATTCAAAACAGTTGAACTATCAGGGAAGGGCTGATGTAGGAAAATTATTTTTTGGAGAAAATGTGTTAGTGTCCAAAAATGGAAAGTTATGCCCAGATCATAGAGCTCATCAAGGGTTATGTGAAGCGACCTGGCTTCGACCGGGTGAGCTTCTCGCTGGAGGAGACCTTCGAAGACAGCGCTGCGAGCGCTGACCCAGGATCCGAAGGCAGATCCCCGCCGTCGACGAGAGTGGTAGCCTCTCGCCCGGACTTCGTGTAACCCTGCAATTGGAAGGCAGTTAAATGGATGCCTAGCCGAGTTGCTGGATTAATGGCAATGCACCGCCCACAGGTCAGACTCGAGCTGTACTCAGAGGATGATCATAGTGGTGTGGTGTAAAGATTAATTGCTTATCTAATACATAAAGCTGTGTGTTCCGCGGTATGCTGACTAAGCTAAAGTACGATATAGCAGCATAGTGGCATAGAGTGCATAGATAATGGGTAACTCTCCTTCACAGGGCCTCTGGGCATGCTCATAGTGTACGCCTGTATAACCAGTCGTCACAGAGCCCCCCGCATGGCCAGAGGGCATGCATGTCCAAGATTCTGAAAACAGTGGTGGAAATAAAGCTGGGTCCCGAGCTCTTCCAAAAGCGAGGCTTGCGACTGGAAAAAAAAATTTTGGGCAAATTTCGGAGTGACAATGAGCTGGCCAGCTCATCGTCTACAGCTCGGGGCAGAGGTTTCAACTCTTTGCAGATTTGTGGCAAGAGGCTGAAAGCCAAGCTGAGGACTCCCAGCATGGTTGCCCGATGGGGACATAGCTGCGGTATGCAGGCGAAGCCTAGAACCAGAGGGCAGAGTTCGCCCTCCATGTCCCACTCCTTCGCAAGGGTTGAGAGCATGCCACTGCATATCATGAGGCGATGTCAGGGCTCCATGGGCTGTACTTGTGTTTGCCCATGTAGAGGTGAGAGGCGAAACTTCCTACTCCGGTATCCAGGCGAGGCCTACAACCAGGGGGATAATTCGCTCTCCACGTCCCACTCATTCGCAAGGGCTGATAGCACATCACCGTGTATCATGATACGACGTCGGGGCTCCATGGGCTGCACTTGGGTTTGCCCACAGAGAGGTGAGAGGCGAACCTTCCTCCTATATCCCCTATACAGCCCCCCACTTCTTTGTCGTGCATTCTCGAGACGCCGTCGAAGAAATGCATGAGAAAGAATTACCCCATAAGTCCACATTTGCCCCCCAGTGTAGAGCTGCTTGAAGCGAAATCACACGATCCTCCGTCACCATTCGCTGGAATGGCCGGCCGTGGGAGTGAGAACCCAGTGAAGGTAAAAAATTTGAAGCCGAGTACTCCAGAAATAATCCTCGGAATAAGAAGTATGTGGCGGCTCCATGGCCAGATGAAACCTGCAGGGTCGGTCGCAAACGGTGGCCCCCCAGATTGTAGTCAAGACAATGAGCCGCCGAAAATAAGATTGGTTTAAAACGAGACTATGGCCAGATCAAGGGGGGGAAAAAAAAAATTGCCCCCATTTTTGAGCAGATGAACGAGACGACACGGACTTCATGCCCCAGTGATAGTCCGTAGACCTGTATAGGCCCGGTGAATTAGTGCGTCGAGAGCAATATACTCCCTGGAAGCCTCCTCGAGCAGTACACCGGTGGAAACCTTTGTGTGGTAGTCTCGTTGAAGATATCGAAGGCGATGACTTCAGATGCGCGTCGAGTCCGAAGATCCGTGTACGACCGTCAAAAAAGGAGTGTGCTCCATGTTCCCGGAGGTTCCCGGAGTACAGCGCCAGTGAGACGGAGCACAGGTGCACGCAGCTATACCAGGCGAGGCGTGCACGCGAGGATGTACAGCCTTACGTTGAAGCGGGCTGGCGCACTACCAGATTATAGATATGCTAGCCCGAAATGTTGATCCGAAGGCGATTGCCATATTGGGAAGTCGAAAATTTCCGCTAAAAAATCGAGACTAGCAATCGAAACCAGCTATATTGACACGCTACGGATCTCTGCCATCCCACCAGTACGCAGGTGCCGTCGAGCCTCCGCAAAATACAAAGGCTCCGGATGTGACTCTACGTATAATCCATGGATGGCTTTCCCACGCAGTCTACGTCCATGGAGCAAGCTCGACATACACTCCAATCGCGAACAAGCTCGCCGGTAGGACACCGTCGCGAACGCTGGAACCAGTATATTCGTACGAAATGGATCAAACCCCCAGTCCTCGCTCTCAATTGAGCGCACGCGACGGCGTAGAAGGGCAGCGGCATGCGCAGACTCGGAGAGCGTCGAGGGAAGTACGTCATTTTGCTGGCCAGGAACCGTTGCAATCGCAGACAGGGCGAAGCTAGACGGATGAAGAACAAAGGGAAGGGCGGGCGGTGAGCAAGGTCCGACGCTAGCCCGGGAGCGCAAAATATGTGCGCTGCGAAAGGGCACGCGCGGCGCCGGCATCAAAGTGGCCTCACGCACTATTGGAGTGGCGGCGGCACTCAGACATCAAGGTAACGAACGCGACCGGTGCAGCGTGAGAGCGAGGTACCCAAACCGTGTCTCGCCGGTGAAAAAACCGTTGCGAGGTCATGGTCGCCGTGATGAAGTACGTGTAGGTTCGTTCAGAGGGAAAGCCGATCGAGAAGGCGACACCAAAGACCAAGGAATAGCGTCGAGACGGCAGTGGAAGTAGCGCACTCAGCAGCAAGCTCCTCTCCTCGACGGGCGAGAGAGTACGGAGTCGAACGCGCGGCCCAGCACGGCTTGAAACGAGGCAGGTAGAAGCGTCAGGTGCATACGAAGCCGTGGAGCACTCGTAGTCGCACGAGAGCCCCGGTTTGTCGTAGCGGAGGCAGTGCGTGGCCGTGAGCTGCCTCAGCGCGGGTCCGCATGCGTGCACAGTGTCATAAATACGCACGGTGCGACTCGGAGGGCGGCGAGTGGACAGCGAAATACAAGCGTGAACAAGGGCGCGTGCGGCATCGGTGCAGTCGCGGGTCGCATTAACGCGAGTCACCCGTGCATGCGTGTGCTTGGTAACAGCGCAAGAGTGGACGGCGGCGGATGCAGTGCGTGGCTTAAGCGAGCGAGCGCGCTCGACAAGGGCGCAGTCGTGTGGCGCGAGCACCGGTGACGCGTGCGTGGACGAGGTAACTCTGCGCGCATACCAGCCTCAACGAGGGCCTAGGTGACGCAGGTGACACGCAGACGGGTGCCCTGGAGGACGGTGTGGCGCAGCGCAAGTGGCAAAGAAGGCGGAGGTGGGGCCGAGCACGCCAGCATCGCCGGGAAGGGACCGTAGCGGATGCGGGGAGTCCAGCTGGAAGTGAGGCGGTCTTGAGCGCGCAGCGGCTAGGCGCGTCTGGACAAGCTACGGCCCCGTCGAGCCCTCGTAGACGCACGAGAGCCCCGGTTTGTCGATGCAGGTGCACGGAGTCGCTAAGACGGTGCGTAAGGCCGCGCACGGTCGGGGGCGTCGGATGTAGCGAGGTGATCAGGGTGCGTAAGGCCACGCACGGTCGGGGGCGTCGTGCTGAGTGATCCCATCGCACGGGCGACTCGGGTACGGCAGACGAGTTACATCGCCGCTGGCGCAATTGGTGAAAGGGGCCGTGCGTCGTAAAGGGTTCCGGAGGCGCGGGCGGCAGCGGAGGGCGTTGAGTTCAGGGGTCGGCAGTAGCGACCATGGGTCGGGGCGCTGGACGTCAACGCGCCGTCGATCGGGTGCTGGTAGGACGTCGAGCCTAGCGCTGACGCTTCGTGCGTCGAGTCGGAGCGGGCGAGCCGGGCGCGAGCGGCAGCGTAGGCGAGTAATCGGAGTCGAGCACCGGCGCGAGTGCTATGGGCGAGCGCGGAGCCCCAGAGTTTGGCTGGAACGGGCCTAGCTCCGGGGGCGCGGGCGGCTGGTGCAGCAGTGACGAGTTGGAACACCTGCGCCGTCGAGGGCCCGGGATGCCCCGCGGAACTTAAGACGGTGGAGCGCGGGCACGGGCTCAGCGTCAGGCGTGCGTGCTCGCTCGCTCCAGCAGACGCGGACGACCTAGCGTGTACAAGGCGCTTGAGGGCGGCGTGCACGCGGACAGCGGGGTCAACGAGTGGTTCGAGGAGGGAGGTAGGTGACCTCGGCGAGCCTAAGCGCGTGCCTGGGTTGGACGTCGAGGCGCAGTGGGCGCGCTGCGCGAGCGAGGTGCGCCGTCGAGGGCATGAGATGCCCCCCGGACTTTACTCGCGTTGAAGGCGGTAGCGCTGGGGTTACGTCGTGGCGCGGCGTAAGCAGTGGGGTAGGCGGCCGGTCGCGGGCGTGAACTCCACAGGTCGGGCGAGTCTGGCGCGAGCGGCACTGCGAGCAAGTAGGGGTTGAGCGCAGGGGCGAGCGCATGTACGTTGAGACGCGAGGTCGACGCCGAGGGACACCGTCGCGCAGACCGGAGCATGCGTATCCGCGTAACCGTCCTGGGTGTGCGCAAGCGCGCCCTTGTCGCCGCATCGAGGCAGGGGTGCGGCGCCCGACAGCACGTGTGGGGACCACCGGTATCGCGCATAGTGGGCGAGGCGCTTCGGGGTCGCAGTGAGCGATAGACGGGCCAGCGCGCGCACCGGCAGCGCGGGGCGTTCGCGGAGTGCGCAAGAGCTTGCTTGCGATGGGAGGCGCGCCGGCGGGGTGTCGCGCCGCTATAGGCGCAGGAGGCGATGGCGCGATGGCGGCGTGTGCAGGGAACGAAGCACTCACCCAAAGCGCCGTTCCAACTCTCTCCTCTGTCCTCCCGTTACTCCATCTCCGTCCCTTTCCGTCTCTGCTCCTGCCCACCAGCATCCCAGCATGAGAACACCGCAGCCACGAGGGCGCTGGTGTTCTCGTCCCCTCGCCATCCTTGTTTCCTCCGTGTCGACCGTCGCACCTCTTCGGGTGCCGGGTTTCCAGTATCCCAACCAGAGACGAAGGCGGGAAGGGAGGACGTCCCAAGCACGGCGATGGACACCGTACTTGGGACATGGTGATGGTGGAAGGAAGAGGTCCTGAGCGCCACGTGCGCTCGGCGCCGCTCTATCGCCCCGCCGCGGCGAGCGGGTAGCCGTCATGCGACCTCCCGCGCCGGGCCACGCTGACGCGTGGAACGTTCCACGCGACCCTTGGGGAAGAGCGTGCACCGGTAATGCGTCGAGCGCTGCCGCCGAGCGAGAAGGGAGGAGTCGAGCGCACGCGCGGGAAATGACCGGTACACCGTAGTCATTGAATAGAATTGAGAATAAAAGTGGTATACATGACAGCTCAGGCCTCCTGGCCTCTCGCAGAGGCGGATGATAGCGGGGAACGCGAGTTCGAGGACTCATGCTGAGAAACTAGCATCCTGGAGGGCTGAGCTCAGGACTCAGTAAAAAGGGTTGAGTCCTGATAGTTTTCGAAATGCCGTGGAAGGAACGTTCGACCCAGGGATCTTGACAGGGGAGAAAAGGCGAAGCCCCATCGTAATAGACCACCGTAGCGAGCATGCTCGCCGGTTCTGGTCGTCGAAGGTTCAGTTGTCTCGTGGCACAGGTTTCCTCAAGGTTGCAGCCTAGAAGGAAAGGCAGGCTGCCCCGAAAGGACCTGTTGTCACGGAACGGCATCCGATGGCGAAAGGTCTCCAACCAGCTTGGTGAAGCTTCCGGATTCGTCCACCACTGTGAAGCGACCTGGCTTCGACCGGGTGAGCTTCTCGCTGGAGGAGACCTTCGAAGACAGCGCTGCGAGCGCTGACCCAGGATCCGAAGGCAGATCCCCGCCGTCGACGAGAGTGGTAGCCTCTCGCCCGGACTTCGTGTAACCCTGCAATTGGAAGGCAGTTAAATGGATGCCTAGCCGAGTTGCTGGATTAATGGCAATGCACCGCCCACAGGTCAGACTCGAGCTGTACTCAGAGGATGATCATAGTGGTGTGGTGTAAAGATTAATTGCTTATCTAATACATAAAGCTGTGTGTTCCGCGGTATGCTGACTAAGCTAAAGTACGATATAGCAGCATAGAGTGCATAGATAATGGGTAACTCTCCTTCACAGGGCCTCTGGGCATGCTCATAGTGTACGCCTGTATAACCAGTCGTCACAGGTTACAAGAGTCACCTATAACATTTTCCAATCAGCATCCCATTGGCCCACAAAATGTGAAATACTTTCCAAGACCTGGTGCTTTTATGCAGCATTCCATCACTTGTAACCCCAATATGGGCAGCCCTCAATGGTAGAGCAGCTGTAAAACCAAATACAAACACTCATCAATGTTAAGGCAATGGCCTGTTGGATTATTAATCAAGCCGACGGCACTGATGCGCCTCCGGCTCGGATCATCAGTCAGCATGCAGCGCTGACTTGTTCTCGTAGTTTCTGCCCGAGCTTTCTTACTCAGTAGCTTACTGATATTTTACTAATACTTAGAACCTTCTAGCATTTGTTGTAGAGTATAAAAGCTCTTGTAAATTAGCTACAAGAATTATCAACTCATACTTTTCTCAATTCATTTGTTCTATTCTTCTTCAGGTTATTGGCCCCCGCGCTTAACTAACTGAAGAACGAAATCCTCTTACCTCTCTGACCACATATCCACCTACAAGTCATGTCGACAAACACCCTCTCCTCTACCGCCAAACTTGGGGAGTACTTCACCAAACTCCCGGCTTGCAAGGCCGATGGCACGAATTGGATCTTCTTTCGTGATCAGTTCCTGTTTGCACTTGATGCCGCTGGATTAAGCGACCACTTTGAGGACGCCCCGCTCGGGACATCAGCCGCGCCTGTTGCACCTATGATTGTGGATGCGGCAAATCCCACGACCGATGAAACTAGGGCCAACAACGATTATTTGGCACGCCGGCGCTTCTGGAAATCGGAGCAGGCTGTTATTAAACAGGGCCTGGCTTCTGTGATTCCGGATTCGCTATTTTTAAAGGTGAAGGGGGAGGATACTGCGAAAAAGATGTGGGAGAAGGTGAAGGGGGGAATTCGAGAAGAAGTCGAAGATGATCACAGTTGATCTGCGCCGGAAGCTTCAAGACGAGCATTGCGCAGAAGGAGGTGATGTAAAGGCTCACCTCACCAAGTTGCAGTCCATTCGCGAAGACCTCGTCGCGATGGGTGCAGACCCCGGGGACGATAATTTCGTCGCAATTGTCCTTGGTTCCCTGCCTGCCACATTTGAAACATACCTTTCGGCACTCACAGGTGCTGCCACGCTTCTTGGCAAGAATCTCGACCCAGACACGGTGCTGCAAGGAATCAGTGATGAGGCCGACCGAAAAGGGGTCTGGGCCAATGGCAAGGGCGAGAAGGAGTCCGCGTTCTACGGGAACAGCGGCAAGAAGCCAAAGAAGTTGATGGAGTGCTATAATTGTCACAAAAAGGGGCACATGGCGAAGGACTGCTGGGCGAAAGGAGGAGGGAAGGAAGGCCAGAATCCGCACAGGAAAGGCGGAGGAAAGGCAAATTTAGCCAAGGTTGAACAGGAACCGGACGCTGCTTGGTTGGCAGCAATTGATGGCCTGGATGATGAAGAATTATTCGAACAGGACATGGACCAGGGGGAAATCAAAGATCTGTACGCGGATATGCCTCCCCTGATGGACGTTCCAGACAGTGATGATGAAGAGGAGGATGCTGCAGAGGAAGAAGCTGCAGAAAACACTCCACTCACCTCGGAAACCATCATCGCAGCAGCTGTCACAGTTGAACCAGAATACGAGGTCGAAATTTACAACTCGGGTGCATCGCAGCACATGACACCTTCACGGAGTCGGTTAACGAATTATCAGGCGATTCAGCCTCACCCGATCACCGGAGCTGACAATAAACAGTTTGAGGCACTCGGCAAGGGGGACATGTACGTCCAAGTCCCCAACGGCAAAAATGGGTCAACAAAAGTCCTTGTGAGGGATGTGTTATACGCACCCAAACTCGGTGCTACCCCTCATCTCTATCGCTCGGATCGCACAGTCTGGATGTTCCGTTCACTTTCGACAACAGGAGTGTCGGATATTCGATGCCCGAGATCGCCGAATCGGAACAATTCCTGCGGTGAATGGCCTATATCAAGTTCGCGTCGAGAAGCCCATACCTCGTGCGAATCTTGCGGCAGAAGGGCCACTCTTGGTGACACCAGAACAGCTACATGTGATCATGGGACACATACCAGTAGAAGCTGCGAAGAAACTGGTCAAAAATCGGTTGGTTGATGGAGTAGACTTGGATGAGACGCAGCCTGGCTCCACAGACGAATGTAAATCATGCCTGCATGGCAGGATGACACGCAAACCCATATCCAAGGGCACCGATCGAGAGGCAGCTGGAGAAATGGGAGATAAAATTCACACAGATGTTTGGGGACCCGCACCTGTCAAAACCACACAACACAAGAGATATTATGTCTCTTTCACCGATGAGGCGACCCGCTACACAGCCATCGTGTTGTTACACTCGAAGGACGAAACTTTTGAGGCAACAAAGGACTTTATTGCGCGATGGGAGACAGAATATGGGGTCACCATAAAAATCCTACATTCAGATCGCGGAGGCGAATATAAAAGCCATGAATTCGATGCTTACCTCACTAGGAGGGGGATCCGACGTCGCTTTACGGTCCATGACACACCAGAACATAATGGAGTCGCAGAACGGCTCAATCGAACATTGATGGAGAAAGTGCGTGCTATGTTGCATGCCGCGGATCTACCGGACAACCTATGGGGCGAGGCATTGAAACACGCTGTTTGGTTGAAGAATCGAACATCTACCAAAGCCCTAGGAGGTCGTACACCATACGAGGCTGTTCGCAAAGCCAAACCAGATTTACGACACTTACATGAATGGGGATGCAGAGTCTCAGTTCATGTGGACGACGGTTCCAAACTTGATGGACGTGCCCAGGAAGGCAGATGGCTGGGATTCGATCAGGAAACCATTGATGGTCACAGGATCTACTTTCCTGATACCTGCGCCATTCGTGTCGAGCGCAGTATCAAATTCCCACCGATGCAAAGGAGCGGGGAAATATTCAGAGTGCTGAATGAGGGGGAGTATACAGAGATTGAAGCTGAGAAAAATGGACAAAACATCCAGCACACACCTTCTACGATGCCACAGACTCCCAAACCATCTCCACGCGCACATATTCCCACAGACTCACCATTGACAACCCCGCCGACCACTCCACTTCCAAGGACACAGAGTCCAAAGGCCATGGCTCCCCGAGACATTTCGAGCGCGATTGATGTGAAGAACATCATCGAAGGCACACGAACATGTCGTTCAGCTCATGTCGCGCATACAGAGAATTCTGACAACAGTCAACTTCGCACGGAATTTGCATACGTGGGGATGGGAACATTATCAGACTCACCCACTGTAGAGGAAGCCATGACACGACCAGATTGGCCGCAATTCAAGGCGGCGATGGATGTAGAGATGGAAGCGATGAAAAGAACCGGCACATTCGGGGACTCACTTGTTCCGAGACCCATTGGTCGAAATGTTGTCGGATCGAAATGGGCACTTAGGATCAAGCGCAAAACCAACGGCGAAATCGACAAATACAAAGCTCGGCTCGTTGCACGAGGCTTTACACAGGTCCAGGGTGTTGATTACTTCGAGACATTCTCACCTACTGCCAAATTATCCTCCCTACGAACAATCCTTTCCATCGCAACCCGATTTGATTGGGACATCAAGGTGTTTGATTACTCGGCTGCATTCCTAAACGGCGAGTTCACACCAGACGAGGAGATTTATATGGAGCAGGCACCCCATTATTCGAATGGGAACCCAGGGGATGTCATCCGACTTCATCGCACAATTTACGGACTGAAACAGTCCAGCCGAAAGTGGTACGAAAAACTCACTGCATCACTTGGCACTCTCGGCATCTTCCCGCTTCGCTCCGACCATGCTGTCTACCGCCTAGTTAGAGGCGATCAGATCATACTCCTCGCCATCCATATAGACGACAGCACCATCACGGGAAATTCCCCTGCACTGATTGATGAAGTACAGGAGGAGATCAGTAAAATATTCAAGATTACAATGTTGGGACCGATTAATTGGCTATTGGGGATGGAAGTCAGTCGCAACCGCAACAAGGGCACCCTGGCACTCTCACAAACGACCTACATCGACTCTCTCCTTCGAAAATTTAACATGGCTGATTGTAAATCAGTCTCCGTACCCCTTG
The DNA here is from genome assembly GCA_029378375.1 of Mycena olivaceomarginata. NCBI lineage: Eukaryota > Fungi > Basidiomycota > Agaricomycetes > Agaricales > Mycenaceae > Mycena > Mycena olivaceomarginata. The sequence goes on from JARKIC010002430.1 coordinate 27,657, forward strand.
ATCCCACGGTTCAGCTCACTCGCGAGCAATGTCCCTTGACTCCAGCAGCCGTCGAGGTAATGACCAATATTCCTTATCGTGAATTAACAGGAGGATTTGTTTGGCTTGCTATGGCTACTCGACCAGACTTGGCATTCCCAGCCTGTGTCTTATCACGCTTCAACAACAACCCCGGTCTTCCCCATTGGAATGCCGCCAAACGAGTTCTACAGTATTTGAAGGGTACTCGCACCCTTGCACTCACTTATCGTTCATCGGTCACTACGACAGGCCTTGACATTTTTGCCGATGCAGATGGCATGTCACTGGAAAATCGGAAAGCCATTTCCGGTTATGCATTCGTCTTGAACGGCGCTGCCGTGTCTTGGTCGTCTAAACAACAGGAAATTGTTTCCCTTTCGACAACCGAGGCAGAATATATGTGTCTAACTTACGCAGCCAAAGAGGCCATCTGGTTTCAACAGTTCATGACAGAATTGTTCGGATCTCTCACTTTCCCCTTGATCCTCTACAACGACAACCAATCAGCAATCTCGCTTACACATGCCGAACTCGGCCAGTTTCACGCTCGCACCAAGCACATTGATATCCGATATCATTTTATTCGTGAGAAGATCGAGAACGGCACTCTCGAAGTCATCTATTGTCCTACTTCCGAGATGACTGCCGACATTCTCACAAAGGCTCTTGCTGCCTTCAAATTCAAGCCGCTTGTTCAAGCACTTGGATTAATTTCGGCTTGAGGGGGAGTGTTGGATTATTAATCAAGCCGATGGCACTGATGCGCCTCCGGCTCGGATCATCAGTCAGCATGCAGCGCTGACTTGTTCTCGTAGTTTCTGCCCAAGCTTTCTTACTCAGTAGCTTACTGATATTTTACTAATACTTAGAACCTTCTAGCATTTGTTGTAGAGTATAAAAGCTCTTGTAAATTAGCTACAAGAATTATCAACTCATACTTTTCTCAATTCATTCGTTCTATTCTTCTTCATGGCCAGGGCCCATCAATCTCACCTCAGTACAGGCAGGCATCAGTTTTAAGCATTTTAAGTGAAATATGGTTATTTTCGGTACAGATAAGTCTTGCCTGGAATGCCCAAGAGGTGCCAGACCAAGCCAAGAAAGGCCGGATGATGCCCTCCAGATGATAGAGAAAGATAAGGGCAGGGCAGCCCATTTGGGGAAATATACAAGTTATCTTGGTGCTTTGTAAAGTCCCATGACACTAACTCCCATGGACTTTTGAAAAGTGCTTACTGTACCAGATGTGACATAATGAACCACAGCCATAGAAATCATACAAAACCTCAAATATAGGACTCTGCATCTCACATCTGGTGTGCTGTGTCTCAGTGTGCATGGAGTGCGTCTCAGATCTGGAATCACCTATTTGGCATGGACCACACACCTTAACTGTGGGTGCTGCAACCACATAATATTTAATGATAAAAAAGCTCATAGGATGCTCCACACTGCCGGTGTGTGCGCAGGGCCTCGCTCGTGAGGCCGTCCCGTGTGTTTAACCCATGACCACGCGCCGGCATGCTGCCCTAGTGCGCAGTCCGCTGTCGCCCGCGCTCTCGACCTCCGCTTTGTGGGCTTACGGTGTTGCTGCCGCGCTGCCCTCGTCCTTGTTGCTTTCGGGGCGCGCACTTAAGCTGCATGACGCATGGCGCCCTCGCTCTCGTTTGCAACATCGCGCGCCCACTTCCATGCACATTCACCCTGTGTGTGCTGCCACACATTACAGAAGCCGTTTTCTCGGCCCTGGGGGCACCGCTGCTTAGCGTGCCCCTGCACGGTAACCCCGCCGTCGTCCTCATCTTCGCCTCACGTGCTGCGGTGTTCGACTCCAGTCCCACGGCGCCCATGCCTGCAACTGGCCACCCGCACCTGGACTCGCCCGAGTACTTATGCATGGAAAGTGGACTCACAGCACAGCCCCAGGGGCAGGAGATCTTGCACGTGCAAGATCTCCGCCACAAGCAACCTTTCTCTTTACCACCACGTCCTCTGGACCTGGTACGTGTCCAACGACGCCCAACTACCACCGGCCTTACTCGCGCGATGCGTCAACGGTGCATCGACGTCCTGCGCACGACTCGCCCGCTCACGACATCGACTTGTTGCACCTGAGAAGGCTCTGTGCTGCCAGTGTGCACACGGAGCTGGCTTGAAGGAGATGGAGGTTGTAGGGGGACTGGGAGTACAGCGCTGGCAGGACGAGACTGCGATGCTGGTTTTTTCGGGCTCGGAGTGCCGCTTCTAGTGTGCTCCACCGCTCAGCCGCTGCAAACCTCGCCACCAGCGCGGCGAAGCGTCCTCCACACACAGGAGTGGCATTCACTCGCCGTGTGCGGATTACTCTTCTACCGTGCGGGCCTTTGTTCTCATCTCGCCCGCACCCACCGTATTGTCCTCCACAGCGCACCCTGCTCTGGATGTGCCTCCTCGCGCTCTCGCCTGCACCCAGGACAACTATGCAGAGTTCACCTCGGTGTAGTTGTTACGGCCGTACGTGCAGACAACTGGGCATCGTCCTCGATTGATGTCCGCGACTGCGCGAGGTCTAGCGCATCCCCCTCGTTGCCCTGCACTCACTCTGGGTGCATTCCAATCGTCGTGGCCCCTCGCCACACCTCGCTGCTCAGAATCCACCAGGGGTGCATTCGGATTGTCGTGCACGCTCGCACGTCGCCCACCTTAACACGTCGATCCCACACGCGCACGTCTCGGATGGCACACCACCTCCAAAGAGCACCGCGGTGGAATAGCACCGGCCAGCCCCTGCCTCTCCCCTCGCCACTCTTTGGTGGTCTTGCCGTCAGTGCGTCTGCCTGCTCAAACCGTCCAGCACGCACGATACTTCCTGGGCTTGGAGCACAGCTTTCAGCATGCCCCAGTGTGCGCGCACGCCTCGCCACCTTCCGTGTGCCCTCGCCCACCACGCACAACACACAACGTCAGTGGATACCAAACGCACCTTCGCGCGCCTTACCTCAAGCGGGTTCGAGCGGGTTCACGTTTGGAGGTGCAGGGATACTTGTGGATCTGGGATGCGGTTTAGAATTGACTTGCAGCCTGCACCACCTTTGTTGCTGCGGCTACGTGCGGAACCTCGGTGGATCACACTAGGTACAGGACATTGGTCCTGGCCATAACCGGTGCCCGTGGAGGGCTTGCCAGTTGCAAGGCGAGATCTCAAGATCGGGGGGCTGCAAAACCTGCGCGACTGTGTCACTGCAGTATGGAAGGCTGTGACTGAAATTGTGAGCTAGCCTTGCAAGGCAGGATTTATTGGTGCACCAAGCCTGTGCGACTGTGTTGCTGTGGCTGGCGCAGGGCTTTGATTGTATTGCGGTAGCAAGTCTTCCGCAAGGCCCAATTTTTTCTTTCTTCCTAAGCTCTTGAATTGAGCTAGCCTGAGGGGCAGTAGGAGATATGAGGTAGCCTACCTCGATTCAATTAGCATGGTAGCGGCACTCGTCTTTGGGACGCTGGGTGTCTTCGTCCGCCACCGCCACTGCGCCTTCTGGTTCACCTCGCCAACTGTCAAAGGAGCAGTTCTCTAATGCCAGCACCATGTCTCTTGTTGACAGCACTGATAAGCAGGCTATCTGGCCTTGCCTGGAATCTTGCTAATGTTGGGATTCCTATGCATTACCAGGTTAGATGTACATCTCCAGGATTAACATGAGTCCCGAATGGTTAATCAGGCACATCCTGCATGAGGGCTTAATCAGCCCGCCTGAGAGCACATTAATCAGAACTTCCCATACTGATTAAGGCTCGACTCAACGGGTTTAATAGTAGAGTCCTTATAATCACTTGATTAAGGCTCTGTGGGGCCAACGAATATCAGGGAACTTAAACATCCACTCTGAAGAACAAGTGTCTATCAGCAGGGTGTCAAGTACCGGTTCCCGATCGGGATCCGATGGAACTCCGGGATATGCCTGAGAGGTGAAGTGCGTATAAGCAAGACGAAAAGGCTGAGATACAGAGGGAATGTCGGAGTCCGAACGGAATACCAAACCCGTATACTGGAAGTAGAAGGGGCTTGGCTTCAGCTCGTGCACTGCGCCTTTCTCTACGCCTAGTGCCCGATTTCGGAAAGAGACTCGGAGGAGGATGGAAGTCCGAGAGGAAGAGTATTGGGCGGAACTAAGTCGATATTCAAACTGAAGTTCAACTACGGACATGGCTCGTATTTATAGGAGAGTAAAGTATTAGCGGGGATATAATGTAAGTACCCGGAGTTTCGGAGCTCTGAGTGGGTCCGTGATGGATTGAGTCATGATGAATCAAAGTAAATCAGTATGACTCGGAAATCATCGGAGGTCCGAGACTCCCGTGATGAAATAAGTCAAAACATAGCATAGGCATAGGTATGAGTCAAATGCACTACGAACCAATGGAAACAAGAGTATTGCGGAAAGGCTGTGCGTTGGAGATAGTCGGAGTCTGAAGGAGCCGAAAAAAGGGCTTGAAAGTCACGGTACGTGACACAGGGATAGATCTGTGGGATTTAATCACCTTGTTGTGGTTGATTTGGACTGTTCTGGGGATGTGTCTGGACACATGATAATCACCGATCAATGTTGCTATCCCAATATGGGTTCTTGACCTGGGCAAGGCTTCATCGGTGTATATCTCAACAACTACTGGGCGGTTCGGGGAGATTAGGGTATCTACAGAAAGCTGATACCCAACGCTCCTTGAATCTGAAGGTTTTAATCAAGGGACTTTAACCATTAAACTGGTTCAGCTCCATTACTGTCCCAAATTGGGTTCTTGGCTTGATCAGGAATTGACGAGGTTATATCTTGGGAACCACTTGCTGGATTAGGGAGTTCTGGGTGTCTACAGAAATGGGAGACTCAGTGCTTTCTGAATCCAATGGTCCGAAGGGCAGGACAACACTATTTGGCTTGGAAGTTCACTCGAGTCAGACAACCGATCGGAAACAAGGAGTTCAATGGCAGATCTCTAGCTTACTCAGGTAGTGTAATTAGAGTAGTGAAAGCATAAATGTACAGTATATAAGGAGGGCAGTTCTAGCATGGACACACTACTGCAGTGGTGGTGGAACAGGTGCTAGATCCCAGTCTCATAAAGAGACTTGGATCTAGTGCTTGTGGCACTAACATTGGGGTGGCACAGGAGCTAGGTCCTGGTCTCAATTAAAGAGACTTGGATCTAGGGCTTGTGTTACAACGGGTAGTCCGTGCTTGTGATCCTGGACTGGTTCTATTAAGAGCTTTGCTTCGCTTGCACAATGTGATTAATATGTCTTGCCTTCGGTGGAAGTAAAAACACATAATTTGGGATTGTGATTAAGATGTGTGAAGGGATTTGGGATTTGGATTGAGAACATGGCACCACTACAGCAGGCTTGGAAGGCTTATTATTTGGGATTATGGGATATGGTCGAAAGGGACCTTAAACAATCAGCAGCCTTGGAAGGCTTATATTTGGGATTGGTTTTGGATTGGTGTTGGATCGATGCACTCGGTTGGCTATGCCAAGAGAGGGTCTTAATCTCACCACAACAGTCTTGCACGCTGTTAGTCAGGTGCTCTCGTTCCGAGCGCTTGATTAAGGGCTTCAACCGGTCAAACTGATGTATCTGTGTCCCTTTTCTACTCCTTCACAATGTTGTGAAGAAGTCTAAAATGCATGAATACTCGTCGGCACGTCTAAGCTTGTGCAACCAGGGGAACAAGGATGTGGATTTCGGTTAGTGGTTGTGGCTTGTACTGCTGCATTCCACTCCTCAGTCCATGTCATCAGTAGTACTCCAGCTTTAGACGGACCGAGGCAAAGCCTTTCAGCGCTAGCTGCTGTGCATCACGAAAGAAAGAACTTGAAGCTCCCTCCTCAGGTAGCTTGAGTTGCGCACAGAGAAGATTGGAGGGTGTGTTTTCCACTGCACACTCATCAATCTTTCGGAGTCTGCAGGGAGCCCGCTGCTTCCCAGCACACCATGTTGGTGCATGCACACCCTGCCAGCACTGTTCTCGCCGCCGTGGAGCTGCACGCAACATCTTCAGCGTGAGGGCTTTCGGCCTGGTCCCTTTCCTTTCTTCCTTCATTTCATATATTAGATATATATTACCTATTATGCCAACTCATGCTATCCTTATCTCATCATGGACGCTCTGCGTCGTACTTAGCTTTCTTCTTGTCATGGACACTCTTCCCACATCTGCCTGCTCATTGTTCTCACCTGCACCTACATCTTCCCTTCCTCGGTGATTCTGGTGCTTTGTTCTCTTACACCTGGATTCTGTGCCTCCCTCACGGTGTGCACCTACTCCTTCCTCGGTGATCCCGGTGCTCTGTTCCCTTCCACCTGGAGTCTACACCTCACTCGGGTGACCTGTCCCCTACCCTTTGCCTTGGGCACAGCAGGGAGTCCTTCCTCACCAATTCCGGTGCTCTGTTCCCTTTCGCCTGGATTCTGTGCCTCACTCTGGTCACCTGGTCCTTGTCGCTTGCCTCCGGCGCAGCAGGGAGTCCATGGTCTCCGTGTCGGAACACTACCTAGGCCTCAGCCAGGCCTTGACGCTTCTCTGGGAACAATATCCTCCTTCTATACCCCCTGCCGTGCCACATCACAATTGCTCAATACATTCTACTCGGGCCGATCATCCCCCCCATTCCAGCCAATTTTTTTTTCCTTCATCGTGGACCTGGATCTTTCCTTGTGATGTGGTTGGGATAAATTTTTCCTCGCACATTCTGAGCCTGCCACGGCCCAAGGATGTACGAAGAAAAAGTGGGGGGCTGTAGGGGGGTATATATGATACTCCCCTGCAGTCTAGGAGCAGCTATGGGGAGGAACAGAGGAACGACTTGCCCACCTCTCGGAAGGAGCGCTATGGTACAACCATACAGGCAAGGAGGGCCTGTGGGTCGACGGGCACAAATCCTAGATGGAGATGCACTCTGGCCCAGCCAGAGTGTAGTGTGCAGCGGACCAACGGCATGATGCATACTACCCCTCGGTCCAGGGGTCAGTAGCAGGGAGGACCTAGAGGACGACATGTGCTGCTCCTGGACATACCCTGCACCCTGGCCCAGCCAGAGTGTAGTGTGCAGCGTCCCAGCGGAATGATATGCACATCATCAAGATGGAGGACCATATGGTGGACTTCCCAGCACAGCCTGGGCTCAGGATGCTTGTGCCCTGAGCTTCTCCTACACCACAACAGTGGAGTACGCAGGGACGCAGCACTAGGAATTTTTCCCCTCCTAGTGGTCTGGTTTGGGGGGCATTGTGATTTGCGATGCTAGGTGTTTTTCTCATGTTTTTACTCGCATGCTTGTCTACCTTGGGCATGCGGGGGGGCTCTGTGATGGGGTGTTCTATGGCATTTCCAAGGCAGACGCTGCCGAACCTATAGATAGATTACCATATCCTAGATCACATGTTCCTATTAGTTACATCACCTAGATCACGTAATAATAATCTTAACTTGCCATCTACCATGATATAGCGAGTCTGAGATCACCCGGCGAACCAACATTACGTGTTAGACCACCTACCTGGCTGAGCATCCGTATAACTGCTCCATGGCCTCGGTGTTGCAGAGGCTCCTGTCCAGGGTAACATGACCCCTTAGCGAAGGGTTACAACGGTACCCCTGTGAGCTGGCGCCTTCGTGGCTGCCTATCTCACTTCTACTATGGCTACTACACTGCCAATCGAGAAAGTTATTTCTTGAATGTTTGGTCCGAATGTTGTAGAAATGTTACGTTACATATTTTTCAAAGGTCCTGGAGACATTTCTGAAACATTTCTAATTAAACAATTGAGGAAGGTCTCCCAGACATTCTCAGAATATGCTCGAACTTGGCATATATGTTTGCTTGAAAGGTTCATACGATCGAACAAGTTTTCGGTAAAATAACTCAGCGCAACTGGGTGATCGTTGATTACTCTGAAGCTAAAGAAGCGGTTACTGTAGCTGATGGACCATGGTTTGGAATAGGGAAATCTCCAGTGAAAAAAGGGGAGAAGACCGACCTATAACATCATCCAATCTTGGCCAAAGTTGGGTCAAAAGTTGGGTTCAAAGCGAACGGTCCGTGCGCATCATTTGTGTACGTGGTTTTCCACGTGCATGTTGACAGCTCGCCATTTTTCCTTCCACTCCGTCCACGCCCAGAGGCAACGGTGTCTCCAGCTCAGCCGGCACGTCCTCGAGTGACACAAGCTCAGCGGCCTCAAAATCAATGGCCATTCCCTTCGCTCCATCACACCATCTTCGCTCGGTCCACGCCTCCTTCAGAATTGACAAGCACTACCTCGTGTTGGGGCTCATCTAGATGTGCCAGACCGGTGTCAACTTGGCAGAACCGCAGATCAAGATGCCGAAGTCGATGTGCTGCAACTCAACGTGCACAGCGGCAGTCCCAGGGTCGATCACCGGTGGCAAGCACTACACCCACTTTTTGGTCGACAACGGTGAAGTCCGGGCATGTGGGCGCTACGGCTCCGATGCTATGACCATCCTCGCGCAGGCGGCCCAAGCACAACATTCTTTCTGCCACATATGTGGACACAATCTTACCTCAAGAACAAATGTGTAGATGTGCCCGGGGCACGCTCGTATGTGAAGGCGAGGCGAGGCGGGAGTGCAGCTTTGCAAGTCGGTTCGGACGGGGAGTGGGCGCGGATGGTCGCCCCGCTGAGCGCAGTGGTGGGTGTGTATTCCGAAACAAAGGATGTTCGACACCTTGTATTGCCTCTATGTAGTGTTGAATCATATTTTATTCAATTATTTTAAACCACATGAAAAATACATTCTGTGGAACCTCGAGGAAATGTTGAGTCCAACATCTCAGGAATATGGGTCTTGGAAAAGCCTTGTGGGATTGCATTCGTAATGTTGTGGGAATGTTCCAGGCAATGTTTCGGCCTTGTTTCGGCCCCAACATTTGAGAAATGTCTGATCCAAACGGCGGTGTACCCACAGTGAAGCCTTCCGAACTACGATGCGCGTCTCCCGACCCGTGCCGCATCACACTTGTCATCTCTTTCTTCCCTCAGTGCAGCACTATTCCAATGACGAAGAGCTGCGGATACTTCTGCACCAGAACTCAACGTGGACATCCCTTGCGGTTGTTATCGTGCAGGCTCAGATGATGTATCCTCCCGAGTATACATATCCGATGGTGGTGCAGTACATCGCTCTTGGAGACAAAATCTCTCAAAGGCCAGATTGGAACTCTATGATCGTACAGGATCTGCCAAGCTGGCTCTCAATTTTGACCGTAGTACTGGGGAGAGCCTCGGAGGGAGAACCTAGGCGCCGGCGGCATTTCTGCACCGTCCTATCTCGCCTCTGGAGCCCCGGCGAGGTTGAAAGCGACCAGTTTGGGGAAGAAGAGGCTCTCGTAATGAGCTTCACGGCGTTAACAAATGCCTGGGATCGGTTCGACTTTTCCAATTCCCAGGCAATCCAGCCGACCATACGGCTTATCGAGTGCACTGTCTCGACCGCATTTTGGGCGCGGTTGATCGATGATAACTACAGTACTATCAACAACCCTTCCCCGTGTTTTAGGGACATCATCATGCCTCGCCTCGGGGATGCAGTCGGGCGAGCCGGCCAAACATGGGTATATACGAGAAACGAAAACGAAAACGTCTATATATATATACCGCCGGGCTGCCGGCCATCGGCTGGTGATGGCCGTTGCAACGCAATAGTAACATCCCGCTTAATTAAGCGGTCACTCTGGCGCATCACCGCCCTCTGTTAACATGTGTGAATTATCTCAGACTTTTGAAAACCTGTTCTCATAACCTGTAGAAGGCTAATTTACTTTTACACAACATTACTCACCTTAAGCTTGGCGCCTACGGTGGCTATAACGGGGACTGGGATAAGCGACAGACAAATAACGACAACGCGTATTCTTAGCCCTCTCTGCATGTCGAGGGGTAATTTCTCTCCACATTTCGCATTTATGGGATTTCTTGTCCAGTAAAAGTGTCTACATGTATATAAGGATTCGGGTAGGGTTGAGAGAGAAAACCATGTTTGCGCTACCGCTTGTGCAGGGACACTGAAAAGTGTATTAGGACTAATTGGGGCAGGATTATTAGATAGGTATTGCAACTGGTGTTATCTCAAGATTAATCGCGAGCGTGCGCTGATTAATCGGCAGCTAGATAATCGGACCCGCCTGTGATTAATCGCATCTAGGATTAATCTACCATCTGGGTAAAATATATTGTATTGCACATATGTGATAGGATTAAAGTAGGATTAAACCTCGAAATAGCGGCCCCAAGAATTGGGACCCGGATTTAATCAGGCCTCACGAAAAATTGGGGCCACGATTAAGTGTAGCTGTTTCGTATGTTGATTTCACACCGTTTCCGATTGTTGACCATGCTTGGGTGCATTTCCTGAGGGAGCTTCCCATCAAGAAGCTTTCTTGTGCTGGCCGCTGAAATTATATTTATCAAGTCCAAAGAAGCAGATGCAAAACTGAAGACTTGTACCTTTGTCAATGCGAAGAGTAGTTTGACCAATTACCCCCGTAATCTCCGCAGCCTTCTTGTATTTCTTGGCGACTTGAAATGGGGTCTTGGTTCGCACAAATGCCGGGTGGTTCTGCGGGACACCAGCCTTAGGAATGACGACTGCTCGTAAGTCATTCTCGTCCACCGGGATGAGGATAAGAAGTTCAGCGGGGCATGTTTGCACTTCCAAATGGCCAATTACACTTTTACTGTCCCGATAATGAATGCGGCCTGAGGGAGAGACAGGTCAACTATCCGATCTCAAAAACTGCCGGATTGAACTCACCACATTCTTTCTTTCGCGGAAGATGTGATGGGTGTATGATCGCGGAACAGTACCCCTCGACCACTTCAATGTCTTCTTCCACAATCTCCTCGCCACGGAAGAGGGACCGAAGGATCGATTCACGTACTTGGGGTGGGATTTTGGTGAAGCGATGGCTCAAACCGTCACCATCAGACCAATTTGAACACCCGATGAAGTAGTGTTTCCCACTGGATTTACCCAGAATTTGAATGAGCGGAGAGAATGAAATGAAATAGAAGTTGAATACCGTCCGGTACTTGCGCATGACTGCGTGTCCGCCGCACTCGAACTGACCATTGCTGTCACCCTTAGCCTTGCAGTGCTGGTTAATCATACTCCGATAAAATCTGAGTCAGCGTTAGAGAGATTGCTACCACAGATAAAATGAATTTACGCCGTTGCAATCGCGACAATATCAGTGCCCTCGGCATTCTTGAATTTAAACATCGGTCCTGAAATAAGCTCCCGGGTAGCTGTATCTAACTCGACATCCCAGCGCTCAAATCCGAGGAGATGGTCCGGAGGGGCCAAGGAGCAGGTGTAAAAACCGTTACATTTAAGGTTTGAACGACGGCATTGTATCACTTTACCCTCGTCCAAGATGGTGACAAGGGCAAGACCGGTCTTCTTGGATCCAGTAGGACCCGTCCACGCATCCTGGCACTGAGAAAGATAGTTAGCAGCAGTCTGCCCGTGGATCTCGGTAGCCCGGGAGGTGACGTAAACGGTCAATTCGCATGTGAGACACATGTGAACGATTAAAGCGAGTTCGTTCGAAGCTAAAAAGCCGCACGGCATCAATTACTACAGGAAACAGCAATTGGCCTGCACGAGATAGTCAGCCACAGTGAAGTGAAACAACATAACAATGTAACAATGTTACTAATTAAACCCCTACCTGATAGAATGGTCCAGATCGTCAGCAGGAGGGAGGTGTAGCCCGCAAGATAGATAGTATCGAACGACGTCGCTTGCGGGAGGACAAGAGGGAGAGAAAATCCAAGGAGGGTACTGGTTAAGATACTGCAAAAGAGTCGGAAAAGAATAGAGAGGCGTGCCGCAGATCGCGACGCCGAGGACAGTGGAAGCCGAGGCTTCTGATAGCCTAATGGAGTCGTAAGTATGATCGAGAGGCCATCAAAAATTCTCACCCGCCATGGAACCAAAGATCAATCAGCAGCTCAGCAACAACACGTATGGTAGGGCAAAAGAGTGTAGGCCAAGTGGGGTGTTAAAAGCGAGCTGGAGTGGTCTCATTTTATATATTTATTTTCTTCAGGGTTGAGTGAGCCTGCAACGTAACCGAAAAACGAAAATGATCGCAGCTGGGTAAAAGCTCGCAAGGCGCTATTCAAACTTGTTTCGAGCAAACTTGAAGGTGGTCCAGCAGAAGCAAGAAAGTGTATATTACCAAGGTGTGTGAGAATACAGCAAGGGATCGGTAAGTGAGATCGAGGAAAGCCACAAGATGCAAGATTGGCGCGCACGGTGGGTGTCGATCAGGTGTCGATGGACAAGCGGCGGGTACGTGTCGGGACACAACCTTTCGGTCCCGCACACGCAAGCGAGGCGTGACTGTCAATGCCGGAAAGCCGTCTGATGCGGCCGAGCTCTGCCGAGTTTCGTTTTCGATTCTCGTTAGTACCGGCCAAACATCGAATACAGTGTCCACCCCGGAGTTGAAAGACGTAGCGATTCGCGGTGCCAAGATCCTCTCCGAGCTGGCTTCAACAATTAATGGTGAGTTGAAGGACTCGACCGCCGCCCGCTAACCAATGGAAGGACACGCGAGCAGAAATTGGTTATTGGAGACGCTTGCAGATAGGATTCGAAAAAGATATCAAGGCTTTACTTCACTCTTCCCAAGAAACATCGCTCACAGCCGAAGTTGCAGATGGATAGTCGATTAGGTCTTCACAAATCTGTATCTTAGTCCAACAGGATTCTATGTGTATGTTTCCGAGCTAACGCAGATTCATCCCAGAGTTCCATATTTCTTGCAATTCTCCGAGTCCGGGATCAGACTTTGAATCTTTCCCCTTCCAGCAACGAAAAGTTCTATTTGGTACTTGCTTCTGGTGAACTGAGCGGAACCTTCAACCCGGGAAAGAAATGGCGGTAATCATTTTTACGTCTCACCAGGGGCAATCACCAGTAGTCTCTCGCAGACAGACTTCAATACACATTTAACTCGTACCTCGTAACTTGACGGGGAAGTCCGATCAATGAGATCAATGTTCAGCTTGGAAACCTTCCTTTTTGGAGAACCGCACACCTCGTACCTACCGAAAAACTAGCTCGACAGTGCACCTTATCATGTAATTACATCTAACAGGTCGAGAGTAGGTGTAGAACGCACCGGTTGTGTATGGACCACCATCAAATCAATCGCCGGATTCCCTCAAGAGTATTACGGTGGATGGGGCTCGACTCACCGCCGGTGCATGCGAAGTCCGAGGTCAACGTTTTCTTTGTTTTTGGGCCAACGCCCCGTTGATGCCCCGAGTTCCTTAAGGCACATCGGATACAAGCTCAAGGATCTATGGGCACCGTGAATCTGAGGGATCTCTTTTCCTGTTTTGCTTCATGTTCCCCCTCATTGAATACAGGATCAAGGATAAGTGTAGAACACGCCGGTTGTGTATGGAACACTCACCGGATCAGTATACCACCTTCCCCTCGAATCTAACGGTGAACTCCCCGCCGGTGTGTAGAAAATACAGCATCCGCGCGAATTTTTTGTCAGAAATCTGTTCCAAGAAATGTCTGAAGCCCAATTGGATGTAGTCGGGGAAATCCGATCGATGAGATCAATGTTCAACTTGAATATTTTCTCTTCGGACATCGCACCTTGCACTCACCGAAAACTCCATACATCCAACGGGTCGATAGGAGGTGTAGAACGTACTGATTGTGTACGGAACAAATCAATCACAATTTTCTATGAGAATGGTTTATGGTGAACGGGTTCAACTCCCCGCCGGTGCATCAAGAAAATATTTTTGTCCCCAATTTCCTTGCACGAAATATGTGAAATCCAAGGAGGAGAGAGGGAAGGGCAGGTGACAGAGAAATCCCATTGAATGTTCAACTGTCAAGAATAAGTGTAGAACGCGCCGGTTGTGTATGGAACAATCACCGAATCAGTGTCAACGCCTTCTCCTCGAGTCTAACGGTGAATGGGGTTCAACTCCCCGCCGGTGCATCAAGAAATATTTTTGTCCGCAATTTTTTTGCAGGAAATATGTGAAATGCCAGGAGGAGGGAAGCGCAGGTGACAGAGAAATCCCATTGAATGTTCAACTTTCCTTTCGGAATAATCACACACCTTGCACCCCCCTACAATCTTTCGTACATATCTAGCAGGTCGTACATATCTAGGAGGGTAGGTGTAGAAGGCACCGGTTGTGTACGGTGCACCCACCGAATCAGTCAGACACCCTGAAAGTAATCGAACGGTGGACGGGGGCTCGACTCCCCACCGGTGCATATGTCGAAAAGTTTGTTTTTTCAATTGAGAGCACTCACAAACAAAATCCAGAAGCAACTCCATACGTCTGACGGGTCGAGAGTAAGTAGGTATAGAACACGCCGGTCGTGTACGGTACACCCACCAAAGCATGTGCAGCCATGCCCTCCTTAACTCAATGGTGGACGGGGTTCAACTCCCCGCCGGTGCTTTATCTTCTTCCCCTGTTTTTTTTTGGTTCAGACTCATTCTTGCGTCGCACCCACGCCTCGTTGTACAGCGTCAGGGATATACGTATACGCGGGACGCGCCGGTCGTGTACGGTACACCCACCAGATCAATTAAAGCTCGACAAAAACTTGAGTGGTGGACGGGGTAAGTCGACTCCCAACCGGTGCATATAGCTTCACTCCTTTTTTTTAGTTGATATTACCGTATTCCTTGCGCCTCGTCATACAGGATCAAAATACATGCAGCAAGCGCCGGTTGTGTACGGTACACCCACCGAATCAGTATGTTTCACCAAGGTGAACAGTGGACGGGGTTCGACTCCCCGCAGGTGCATTGCCCAGTATTCGAACATTTTTCTCTTTTGTCTCTTTGTTTTTTTTTTTGGTTTTGTCCTCGTTCGTTGGAATGTCGAGGGCGGCGCGGAAGACCTGGCATGCAAAGGTGGGTCGGGCAGACGAACAGCGTCAAGGTCAAGGTCAAGTTCAATTTGTTCAAAGTTCAAGGGTAAGTACACTAGTATTAACATTATTCTATAAAATACTAATTATCCGGCAGGTGTATGTGGGTACAAGCGAGTGGGTACAAGCGAGCAATTCCAAAGAGCGTTGAGCAAGGCGAGGAAGGAGCGTACAAGAACGTCTACGGGTACAGTTGGGTTGGGGCAAGAAGGATCGTATGTACAAGATGATTAGGTCGGCGATCGAGCAGGTGGGGTTAGCGTTCAGCAGTTGTTGCGATTGGGGCGGGGAGGCGGCGACGGGGTACGTCCAGGCGGTGGGCGCGCGCGCGAGGCTTGCGGTGCGTTTCGGCGAAGGTGAGTAGGCGGCGGAGGACGGGGACGACGGGGGAGGCGTGGAGCTGCGCGCGGGGACGAAGGTGAAGTTCTCGTCAAGGAAGATGCCCGAGTCGTCTATCTCCTCTTCCGGCTCCTCGTCCTTTTCGACAGCGAACTGCGTCGGCACGAACTCGACCTCGACTTCCCGCTCAGCTCTCTCAGCTCGACGTCCAGCTCCCTCGCGCGCGCGCGTATGAGCGGCGCGATGGGGACGCGCCGGCCTCGCCCCGTGCGGCGTACCCGGGGGCTAGCGGCATAGCCGGAGTAGTTGTTGTTGGCGGAGTGATACGAATACGTGCTCGGCAGCGCCTCGCAGCTCCGATGCACCATTTCTTACCGCGCCCTTCGCAAACGGGTCCGCGTCCTCGTATACGCCAGTGTCGAGCTCCGCCACGGTGGAGGCAGGGATGAACGAGTACGGGCGGTCGGCGCTGGAGTAGCGGGAGGAGTGCGCGAGGGAGCTGGTCGCGGAGAAGGAGGAGGCGGTGGGCGAGGGCGGGGCGTGCGAGGCGTCAGAGGAGCAGGGACACTCGGACGAGTCGGGCGAGGGCGGCGGGGAGTCGGGGGCGCAGGGGAATGCGAGCGGGGCGGAGGTAGAGGCGCGCTCGTATTGCGCCGCGAGGGGGAGGCCTGAGCAGCGCCGAGTCGACGCTGGGCGCGGCCTTGGACGAAGTGGAGGCTTGGAAGGAGAGCCGCCGCCGCCGCACGATGAGCGCCGCCGCGCGCTTCTTGAGCTTGCTGAGCATCAGGCGCACGCGGGAGGAGCAGCTCGGAGTGCCTGATACATTCTGCCCGCCTTCGAGGAAGTGCCGCCACTCCTCTAGGGCTCGGACGATCGCAAGCATCTCCTTGTCGTGGATCACGTAGTTCCGTTGGACATCGTTCAAGCTCTTGGAGTAGAAGGCGACAGGGCGCCACTTTCCATCCGCGTCCTGTTGCGATAGAACGGCTCCGGTCGCCCGGTCCGAACTGTCCGCTTCTAACCGGTACGGCCGAGATTCGTCCGGGAGGACCAAGACGGGCTCCGCGGTCACCGCGTCCTTGAGGGCTTGGACGCGGCGGCTGAGGCAGCGGTCCAGGTCCAGGCCACGCCCTTCTTCGTCAGGTCGAAAAGCGGCCGGGCAATGTCCGAGAACGGCCGGTGAAATGCTTGCTCGGTTGTCTACAACAGCAGTACTAGTTTAATCAAGACCCAACGAGCAGAATGCGAGTTGCTTGATTAAGGCAAAAACGCAACTACTAACCAAATCCTAACTACTTTCCCCTTGAATGGTTTAGACTGTGCCGCCGAGTATGGGTCTTTTGAACGCTTTAAGAAGGTTCAAGGAGCACAGATAATCCCACAGAGGTTGCGAGGAACAAGCCTGTTTTAAGAGGTCTAGTCCGAAGTGCAAGGTTTGATTTAGAGTATTAGACCTCTTTGAGCAATGCCAAACGAGTGCCTAAGCCAACAATTCGAGTTTAAAAGCTTTAGAAGCTTGAGCCAACAATCCCAATCCTAACAAGGTGCCGTGTTCTCCAAATCCCAAATAATAAGCCTTCCAAGGCTACTGTAGTGCGGTGCTGTGTTCTCAATCCTAATAAGCTCTCTCTAGCTTCTTAACCGTTTCCAATCCCAAGATCCCGATCCAACAATTGATATTGAGTTACTCGTGCAGACGAAACAAAACTTCTTAACGAAGTCAGTCCTGGGTGACAAGTCCCGAATCTCCGTCGTTTATCAAGCAATACCCGGTAAAGGCTAATGCTCTTAGTGACAGAAAGTTCAGTGCCTATCCATGCCAAAACCTCCTCCTTATATACTGTACAATTACACTTACAATATGATGATTAGTCTACTGGCTGGTATATGAGTAGGTGTCCGTAGTTAATCACGTGTGGGTAAATATATAGGATCCTCGTGTGTCAACCCCTTAATGTTTGAGTGTGTCCGGTGTGACTGCTCCTTGTCCGATCGTGTAGACAGTCCCATCTTCTATCCCTCTTGTCCCCCGTTCAGGACCTTCAGTTTTAGGTAGACGTAGGGTACTGGCTCTGAGCCAGTACCTTAATCAGCCCAAACTGCCAAGTGGTTGTAGAGATATGCGAGTTACCGTCCTGGCCTGGTTCAAGTAACCAAATCAGGATGGCAACAATGATCGGATAGTTGATAAGCGAAGTTCAACCACAGCCGGGGTAACCGGTTACTGTTAAACCCGAATCACCTGACCCGTCGCGCAAGGCTCCCTCTGTAAATCAAGCACAACAAAGCACTTGAACGTTTAACCAAGACCCCACAGTGGCGCCCCGGATCATCAGAGAGGATGATTAATATTGCCCATGTTGTTTTTAGGCCTCACGATTGCCTTGATTAAGCAGCGATGCTTAATCTTGGCAATTAAACCCTTAATCATGGATGTCAACCAGTATGAACTTTCCAGTTGATGCATCCCAGGCGGACTTGATTAAGGTCCTCATGCAGGATAAAGCCCTGATTAGCCATATAGGACTTATGCTAATCCTTTGGAGCAGCGCGCTACGTGATTAAGGTGGAAATCAGCAAATTCCTTGCTATTTCACCCATGGTCCGTTTCACGGCTTATCACCGGATAAACCTCCGGTAAGAAGTTCGTGAAGCCGAGGAACTGCTGCACGTCCTTCTTGTTCTCGGGCTCGGGCCAGGTGGCGACGCCGGCCACCTTGACGGCGTCCATCTCAACGTGGTTGTGGGGAGATGATGACGCCGAGGTACTCGATCGTGGACTCTTCTCGAACTCGCACTTCTCCGGCCGAAGGAAAAGGTGGTGTTTCCCGCAGCCGGCGGAGCACCTCTCGGATGATTTCACAGTGACGGGCAAGGTCGGAGTGCGCGATGAGGATGTCGTCCAGGTAGACCATGACATCTCCGGACAGAATCAGGTCCTGGAAGATGTAGTTCATCATCGTCTGGAATGTGGCTGGGGAGTTGGTAAGGCCGAAGTACATCACCAGCGGCTCAAAGAAGCCCCCAGTTCGTACGGAACGCGGCTTCCATTCGTCACCTTCCCGGATCCGGACATTGTTGAAGCCCCACTGGACGATCGAGTTCGTGAAGAACCGAGCTCCTTCTAACCGGTTAATAAGGTCGTTGATTAAAGAGAGCGGGGTACCGGTTTTCACGGTCATCGCGTTGAGCGCCCAGTAGTCCTGGACAAACTGGAGGGCACCGTCCTTTCTTCTTGACAAAGAAGACTGGGGACGCCATCGGAGACTTTGACGGGCGGATGCGGCCGGTAGTCAATCCCTCCGAAATGAAGGCATCGAGCTCCTTATGTTCGAGCGGAGAGATCGGGTAAGACCTTACAATTGGCCGGTTTTCGCATCCGGGACAAGTCCGATGGCGTGATCCCACGTCCGCCTGTCCGGGAGAGAGTCAAAGGACTCCCGGGCGAAGATGTCCGAGAAATCCGCGGCCCAGGGCGGGACCTCAGTTCCGGCCGGTGCAGAATTCCGTGTGTGAGCCTCCGTGAGACGTTGCGAGACGGTGCTTCCTGCGCAGATCTCTTCGGCCGGGGCAAACACAGTGTAGAGGATGTGATTGCCCTCCTCGAGCTCGTCGTCATCATCGTCATCGTCCCCCGAATCCGGAGTGAGGTCCGGGAGGTCATCGTCGTCGGCCGGTTCGTCCCTGTCGTCTCCGGTCCACTCTTCTGAGTCAACAGCGCAGATAGACAGGGTCGGACCTTCACGCAGCTGCCGGAGGATCGAGGCAGCAAGCTTCTCGTTCTTCCGGACAGCTTGTAGCTCCTCCCGGCAGGTGCGGCATCCGGTTCGGGCAGTGCGTCATACAAACCTCCTTGGTCTCCCAGTTGATCTCCGGATTATGCTTCTGGAGCCAGGAGTAACCGAGGATGACGTGCTGTTTCCCGAGCCGAGTTACAGCGAGCTGGATACGCTCGGGAGTGCCCCTTGTAGTCGACAACCATATCGACTACGCCGGTGATGCCGCCCGCTTGGTTTGGGCTGCCGTCCACGTTGAGAACCGGGATGGGCTGCGAAAGGGGGCGGACCGGAAGGTTGCGGGAGATGACATACTCCGAATCGATGAAGTCTCCGGTCGCTCCGCAGGTCGACCAGAGCCTTCACCGACATCCGGGCGGCGGTCATCGACAGACTGCAAGTCCAACGGGATGTGCAAGGAGTTTCAGCCTTCGACAGAGTCGATGACATACTGCCAGGGAAAGTCGCCGTTCCCACTTCGGGCAATGAACACACCGAAGCGAGCCTGTCCTCGTTCCCGGCTCGGGGACAGGGGCCTCTGTCACTGCCCTCGTTCCCGGCTCAGGGGCAATGCGGGTTTCCGTCTCCAGGACGGAAGGAAGAGTCCTCGGTCACTCGGACGAGACAGGGGTGGGGGGTGCGCCTCTCGCTACTATCTCGGACTCAAATGTATTGGCATTATCTGAATACAGGAGGGCGTAGCGATTAGGGGACGCGACCGGGCGCACCACTCACTCGGCCGGGCGGGGAAAACCCGCCGGTTCCATCTCATCTCCGTCTGCCGACTCGGCCGGAAGCGAGGCGGAGGTCGAGAGCCGGGCAAACAGCTTGTCGAGGAGGTGTCCCCCGAGTTGACGAACGACCTCGTCGAGAACGTCCGCGTGCCGGAAGTCGGATGTACACGGGCAGTCCCGGGCAATGTGTTCCGGCCGCACCGCACCGGAAACAAGAGCGTGGGAAAGCGCGCGCTCGGGTCCGGTCAACGTCCATTGGAACGACTGCTGGAAGTGCGGGTCTGGGAGCCGGGGCGAACGAGACCGTAGCGCGTGGGGGGGGCCGCAACCGGGAGGATTCCCGTTCCACGCAGCCGAGGTAAGCGGCTGGGAGCCGAACCGGAGGTTTCTGGATCCGGCCTCGGCTGAATGCCTCATACTGGCAGAAAGTGCGTGCACGCCAGCCGTCGTAGTCGGTGAGGTCGGGGGCGGTCCCGGACGTTGTGATCACGACGTTGATCTTCGGGTCGAGCCCAGAGTGATACTTGGTGACCGGACGAGAGTGTCCAAGTAACCGGCCGTTACGGCCAGTTCCTCGAAATCGTCCGTTGTACCAGTAGATGTCGCAGGAGCCTGGAAATACGAGCGGGACTCAAGCTTGGTGAGGGCTTGGTCCTGTTCGTTCTCCTTGAGAACCGGAGCCGGAACTCGGCCTCGAACTGGGCCCAGGTGGGGAACGGGAACGGTACAGCGGATGCATGCCGTTCCGCCCATCAGGCAAGCCGCGTCCTTCGACATGAAGGACATGGCGAACCGGACGAGTTTTTCCTGCGAGACGAACCCGTCCGCCATGAAAGCTTCTGGAACCAGCCGGTAATAGGTGGGATGGAGTGAAGGAACATCCGTCCTTGCGTCCAGTCACCGTCAAAAATGGTGGGGGGGTTCGGTCGAAGGACCGTTTTTTGGAGCTGGGTGGGGGGGCCGAGAATCTGGACCCGACGCCGGAGCCGGAACGGCAGGGGCGGGGGCAGGCGGCGGATTTTGGGTGTTCAGCAATAGCTCGCAGAGCGCATTTTGGATGCTCTCGAGGGAGCCTTCGACAGCAGCGAGCCAGTCCATGGCTTCAGAAGCCGGATGCGGAGTGTGAACACTCGGTATCTCGGGTTGCGCGGAGCCAGGTGCAGGCGGCTGGTCCATTGGGACGGGAGAGGGGTCGAGATTTGAAGTGGAGGAGGATGGAGCACTGGAGTAGTGGTCCGAATCCGTACCTGCACCAAACTTCCCAATCTTGACCGGTTGATCCCTTAGATCCTTTCTTCTGCTGTAAGGACAACCTTAAGCTCGGTGCAGGGTGTGGAAACTAGCAGGGGAATCCAAAGAATAAATATAGGTACTAAAAATACAGGAGCGGAAATACTACGCACCTAGCGGGGAATCCGAAGAGAAGAAAGGATGAGGATTCCCACGCTAGGCGAAACCTTATATACTAGTTGGTAACTACCCAGTAGCATGTGTCCGGAGGTATCTACAATGATCGCGGGCCTGATCACACAGCACGTGCCAACGAGAGCGGACGGATGTCCCGGATGGTTTGGTGGTCGGATTGAAGGGCGCAGAAGTGTCTGGAGCGCCGGGCGGAAAACCATCCGGAGAAGCGCCCAAAGCGCCCAACAAGCATCCGGAGCATCCGGATTGGGTCCGGATAGAAAACTGTCCGAAGCGGGGGTTCCCCTGACAACCTGTTGAGTATTGCTTCAGGAGAATACTTGCTTTACAACTCAATTTGTTATTTTTTTCATGCCGAAAGGGTGAAAATGCTCAACGGAGAAAGTAGTGGTCACTTGGGCACTTGTCTGAAGTTTAGGGTCTGAAAGTGCTGAAAGCGTCCAAAACGCGCTGGTGCAAAAGGTGCGCGCAGAGGAAGGTGACATGCGAGCTGATTGTGGCCGTTGATTGCCAGCCAGTCCTACTTCGAGCACCATTTTCCTGCCCACCCTCACTACTGTCCCTCACTACTGTCTCAATATGTAAGGGAGCAACCGACCGAGGACCGTGACATACCGTTGCCTCTTTTTCAGGCAACGGAGGCCACCATGAGTGTGACCGTTGCCTCAGAAGGCAACAAGATAATTTTTCTTCCTGCCGAAACAGACCCAAATACAGGATTTTTAGCACTTATCTAGTGCTTCTCAAAGAGAAAATACTGGTTTCGTGACTTTCTTGACCTATTCCCAAGGATTCTCACTGCAATTGAACTTGTGTGTCTATCCCCACGCCTTTGAGCCAATAAACCCCCATTTTATGACTCAAACTGGTCCTCATCAGACTAGTAAGTATAGAACCAATATAGAACGATGCGTGTGCTGCGTGGCTGCGGAGAGTCTTCCTCACGGTATCATCAACCAATCTCTGCTCTAGCTCCTTCTAAACTTACCTTCGACTACATTCGCAATCATCATCATAAAGATTGGACCGGTTCGACTTCCGGATCATTCCCCCGAATCAAAGCGCCTTTCTTCTTGCCACTATGCCATCCACTGGGCTGCCTTCAGGCGGTCGCCACATCCTGCGCTCAAGTCCTTCTATGTCATCTCTTGCCTCTTCTGTCTCCTCACGTTCAATATACACCACAACGTCGACCAAGACACAGTGGGGACCTGGGGCGTTGACAGGAAGGGCTGTCTTGGCATTGGGGAAAGCGAGGTGCCGAGCTAGTCTGTTGTTTACCGTGGGGCTCGGATTGAAGTAAAACCTTATTACCTAATTGATGGCTGCACTTTCCGTCATTTTCGTGTTTCCGCCATATACGCACTATAAATATGGACTATTCTGCATCCAGGAACATTCCACGAGTACTAGACATTCTATTATTTTTTTCCCATTTTTTAAGGCGAGTCTTAACTGATTTTGCGTTTCGGCCGAAGTTCAATCCATCAATCACGTGGCACGCACAAGCCAAAACGGCTTGTTCTAGTGAATGTATTAGACCTCATATTTAAAAATTCTGAAGCGGTACCAAAGTTGTGAACCACAGCAGAAGACATCATCCCCCAAGATTCTCGTCAAAATCGGTGTTTTCCATGCAGCAGGAAGGAAATCGGATCTGATTACCTAAACACAGACATGCCTTCGCTTCGCTCCGGCAGCCGTATCTCTCATTTGTTCTTTGATCACAGGCGTTAGAAGTTGAAGTCTTGAACAGCCTGATGACGAAAAAACTTGAAGGCTCACCAAGGGTGAACGTGGTTGTATTTTCAACAACTATGCTGCCAATACACCAATTATTGCTCGGAATACAAGACCGTTGCAGGAGTACCAATGCTAAGGTATTAGAGGTTACGAAGATATTGATCTAGAATGTGGGGTAGATGGAGGTGAGATAGGGAATTCCGGAATGCGATCGTGGATCTGATAGATAGAACAAAGTGTCAATACGTAACAGTTACACACCAATTCTTTCATCAATTGATTATTTCTTTACCTCCCGCTCCACTGCATACACCAAGACCGACCCACCGACCCGCATGTTTAAAACAACAATAACGTAGGAGCACTCGGACATTTTTACATACAGCCCCACATCCTTTTGTAACCTTCGTCATGGCTAAAAATTGTATGTGATCTCGACCAAAACAGGGCACAGGAAAGGGGGTGAATGTCGAGGTGAAGGAGGGGGAAACGGAAGTCGGGAGGGAGGGGGGAGAGAAGAGAAAAGTTTATACGCACTTCTGATGATTGCGCTGCCCACACCGCTCCTATCGTCGGTGCAGTGTGAGGATCTTCCTGCAATATGCAGCCAACATAGAATCAGGGAAGCGAGAGGCAGCCGGAGAGCGGTGGCGGCACGTACCACACTGTCTTTTCGAAAACGTCCACCAGGTCTTCGTGCACCCGCTCTGCGGTTCCTGGGTATTTCTGCAGGGTGTCAACGCATAGATGCGGAAGGAGAAGAAAAAGAACAGAAACACCTATCATACGACAAGGCGCTGCACCACGAGACACCCCTCTTCGCGGAACTCCACGATCACCGTGATCCCACACGTGCTCAGCCTTGCCACATGCCGCCCAATCAGCTTCTGCCCAGCGCACCAGAAGGACTGCCTGGACCGCTTCGGGAGCGTCGTATCGGAGCGCACAGAAGAGCGTGAAGACGGCCGATGATTGTGAGTAGCTCATCCGTGGGGTCGCTCTCCAGTAGCAAGAAGAACACCGTGTTGATTTGTTCATATCGCGAGAGCGGTTTTAGATGACGCTATGATCGAGTGGGCGACGATACCGGAATAGACGTGTGTGATCTGAAGTTGAATGGGGAAGACATGATGTTTGAAGGCTTGATGAAAGACGTTGCGGAACTTGCGAGTTTGCCCGGACATGAAAGCGCAAAGTAATAGAACAATTGTAGGTCAATATTTGAAGAGAACTTGATCCGAGCGTTGAAAGCTAAGAGGTAGACGTGCAAGGTCTAGGTTTGAAGCGCTTTTGAGGTCCACGGAATTGTTGGAGGGCGTAATCATCCAGATTGAGTGCTTGAGTGAAGTTAAGTCGTCGCATGTTGCATTACTACTCGCAAGGATTGGGCAATGCGAAGTGACGGCGATGCAGCGCTGGCAAGGCAAGAGATGATGGGGGCGGAAACAAAAGAAGCATTGCAACAGAGAACCTGCCTTTTGAGCGGAGCTTGAGTGCTGAATCGGGAGGCTAAATGCAGCAGGCGCCAGGGCGGTCTAAGATTAATTTTGGATGCGCGGTCGGCTGAGATCTAGAATGGGGTAACTTCGGCAGTACAAACATGTGGCACTCTGATTTCAGTAAGATCTCGTTATATACGAGTAATATTACATAATAAGCTTTACTACGATCCAACCCCCGCCGGTAAACAGCAGACTTCAACAAGTGAGGTACGAGCTCAAGTATGCTGAAGCGTCTGCCTAGGGGAGACTAGTGCCGAGCGTGTTATAATAGCCAAAAGGATAGCCATCATACGAGACCATGCTCCCTTGCTCGCGGGAACGTTGTGTGGCATCAAGCTTTGCATCAGCATTTCCACCATCACTTCCTTCTTTTCACACAACCATCGTCTCATGGATGTCGAGCAGAAAGCGACAGTGCTACACAGGGACAGAGAGGTACGTTCTTTTTACCCAGCAATGTTGATAATGATCAATCTGGATGCTTGCAGTGGGTGGGACCCTGGAGACGAGGCTGCGGCTGCCAAGCTCTGGGCCGTTTACATATCTGAGGCAGAGAGGGTACGACAAAGGGCTTGTGGAAAGCCTGGGAAAAGTGATATGCAGGGCATGCTTATTTTTGTGAGCTCCTTTCTTTTTGCTCACGTAGTCGTGAGCTTGCTACTGTTGCAACCAAACCAGGCGCGGTCTCTTTTCAGCCAGCTTGAACCGCGTTCCTTATTGAGAGCTACAAGACGCTCAACGTGGACTCGGGGGAATGCCACCGTGCAGCTCCTGGCTCGGATATCGCAACAGCTGGAGGCATCCGCAAACGGGAGCACATTGCCCGCTCCTTTGCCACTCGTCGTTTATGCCAACCAACCGCATCGGTCATCTGCAATGCGCTGTGGTTTATCAGTCTCGGCCTCAGTCTCACCTGTGCCCTCATTGCCACCGCTCCATCGACCAATGGGCCCGCGACTTTCTCCATCGTTCCGAAATCCGCTCTGCCCCGCTCATACGTGGCTCGGATTATTCTCATACCGTTTACTACGGACTGAAGCGGTTCAGTATGCACACCGTGGTGGAAATAATTCCAACTTCTGCGCTGCTGCCTGCCTCCCTCTTCTATATTCTTCTCCGGTCTCGTTGGCATTCCGCATCCGATCAACATCATCATAGACAATACATGCGCGCCATCAATCCTAGTCTGTCGTGACTGCGACCTACTCAGCCCTCACAATCCTCCCTTCGATACTTCGACTGTCCGTACCGAACGCCGCTGTCTGGTGCGTTTTGGCGGCTATTACAGAGCTATCGAAGGATACGGTCTCATCCACCACCGAATCGATCCTACATCTCGACCAAACCATGGTCGAAACGATGGCTCATCGTGCTGTGGAAGACTCCGCCGAACGCACGATTAGGGATCGTCGGGCACTCATCTGGACCGTGAAGTCTCTCTCTGATGATTCAGAGCTAGAGCCCTTTGTAGAGGGCATTCCCGATGTTCTGTGGGGATCAACAGTCCCACCTGCTTTCCGGGAAACAAGCCGTCAAAGCGGACAACGCTATTCATATGCTGATCATATACGAGAACTCATCAACAACCCTGACGTTCGATTGTGCGACCGCATCGAAAACTATATGCGGAGTTGTGACACGGGCCTTTTGTCCTCCGGGGCACGCAAGATTCGCCTAGTTGCTTCTTATAGAGCACTGTGGGCAATTTCTACCCTCTTTCATCAAAAACAGTTCCCCTCGCAGCCTCCGCTCGACCTTTACCGCTGGACGAGGTTTTTCGAGGACGCGAAAGACCCTGACATCTTGCACTACTCGCTGTCTGCGCAGGCGCTCCTAAGCTGGAGTTCAGTCGACGCTAATGAATCCCAAGTAGCAGAATTTTCGCGGTACTTGGCTAAATGCAGGACAGCCATCGAACAAGGACTTGAACCAGACGAACGGCGTTCAAATCGTTTTTCGCGGACTTCCGCTGGGGCATCCATTATCGCTCGAAATTCCCCCACCAACGATCGGCGGGAAGCTTACCGTCGATTACATTTCCGCAATGCAGTCCGCGTTCGATACCGCTCAATCCAATATACCGTTCGACTACTTGGAACGCGCAGTAAAACTAGATTCCGAACCGTACTTGTGGTGGGAAACTCTGCAACTCCTAGAACTGCCGTCGTTCAATTTTTCAAAATGCCAGCAGAGGCTGGAACTAGCCATCGATCGCGTTGTTGATACTCTGCTTCAGAAGGACACACACCGAGAAACTCTGTTGGCAATGGACCGACGAAGCCGTTCATCATTTGTGTCGCTCTGGACACCCATCGGTTCTACGCTGATTCCACTCGGCGTCGTCAGATATCTCAATGAAGAACCTCTGTTAATCTCATATATTGGCACAGGACCGGGGCGAGCAGCTGGGTGCCCGGCTTTTTGTCATGCTTCCCGGTCACCCTCTCAACCATCACCACGGCCAACCCGAACTCGCCAACTGAGATTACGGAAGACCAACTACTCACTGCCCTGTGGCGTGTGGCCTCTGACCGCACCGTCTTCAACATAGATTGGTCAGTATATTCCAGTGTCCTCGAAGCGCTCGCAAATTCTGCGACCTTCGCCGTCTCGGTCTCCCTCACCGTGTTGTCAAGGCCAAACTTTATCGCTCACTCGGATCGGCCACAACGGATGGAAATTGGTTATCTCGTTTCAATCATCCACTGCTCCCTACATCAACTACTATGGCAGCTCCGCCCGACTCAGTTGTCACGGATCAAGATAACAATATTTCTTCCGTTGAAATCGTGTGGGACCGAATTGACGAGGGAACCGTCTCCCTTCTTGCAGAGTTTATTGAACTTTGCGTGTCGGATCCTTTCCCATATAAGGCTGGTGAAACAGTGGGACACATAGGTCACAACCTCTGGCCGACCTTGGTCCATGAGGTCCACCAAAACAGGCTGGCACAGTCCATCACCGATTTGTTTGAATTTCCACGTGGTGCAGAAGTTCTGCCTTCGGTCGTTAACCTGCCCATATTCGAAGCATATGTGGATGGGTCGGTCATGAAGAGCTGGGGGCCATGCCCACCTTGGCTTACCTCCTCAGAAGCTCGGAACACCATCAAAGCCACATTTTCTTCGTACGCAGAGACATTATTCAATGGCACACTGAGCGACTCCGAGTCTGCGTTTCTATTACCTCGACTACAGCAAATTATTGAGCGACTTGATTCTCTGCATTCCGATATTAAACTGGATCTATCCACATCGGGTAAGTTTGCACCTTATTTCCTGCGAAGCAATGCTGAACTTATCATTCCAGATGTTGAAGAGATTAAGGACGAGGATTCTGGTGGTTCATTGTAGGTTGATGAAGGCCAGGTATAAGTCCCTTTCCGTCCGCATATGTTCCCGATGTCCATTCTCATGCCATCAAACCTGTGCATAGGGATTTCCTTTGAATGAAATTGTATCCCTTGTAAGCAGAACTGCTGGCAACTACTAGAGAGTTTGCGCAGAGCCACCAGTCTAACTGGTGGCTGCTCTCTCTGGCACACAGGGCAGGTGTTCAGCTCGAGCTAGCCACCACGCAATCCTCTCCACGGGGGCTATATATGGTGGCTAGAAGACCCCGAGAGATGTGCTGGCTGCGAAAAAAAATAGCCACTAGTCGATCTGGTGGCTCTGCACAAACTCTCTAATAAACTCAATAACATCCAAAGGAAATTCCACACCACCGCCAGTTGTGTTGAAGTAGAGGTAATCCGCTCAATGGTCTGTCGACATCTTGCGGGGTTAAATTACCTTGGTGCGAGTGTCCCCACAAATAAATTCCTCGAGTGATACCTTCACCAGAGTTCGGATGTGGGGAGTTAAACCCCGAACTGTCAGCTCAAGGTCAACGGGGAATATTAGAGAGTTTGCACAGCACCTGCTCGAGCCATCTGATGACTGTTTTGCGTTACGCAGATTGATGGCTTGTGGCTCCAATGGTCAGGGTACCTGCCGTGGTTGTTACTGAAATTCGGTTCCTTACGAGTCATACACACCGTATATGAATGCTAAGACCCTTCAACATTACTGACAGGCCAATTGGAGCCCAAAGACACTTCTCTGTCTGGATTTTGGGCTTTCATGCAGTTGGGGATGATTCCTCAAGGCAACCATGTATAAAATCATTCAGTTTCTCTCCATCTGGACTTGTATTGACCTCATTTTATTAGCCATCAATTAGCCATTAGCATCAGTTTGTGCAATGCAAAACAGCCATCACAGACTTGCCTGCGTGGCTTGGCCGAATGGCTTGCACCACTTAGCGGAGTTTGAAATGGCTGTGATGGGCAGGTGTGGCATGGCTTGTGGCGTGGTGTGGCTTGTACTTGCTTACACTAGACCTCCTCACTGTAAGTATTTCGCTGATTTCTCCACATTGGTTGTCTGCCACTGCCTCGCTTCTTGATGAATGTACTTACAGCTTTCCCATCAATGCTGCCACCGATGACATTGATGCTGCCGGCTGATGTTGAACATTCAACCTCAAATATGCCTTTTTGTGGATTACTCACCACCCAAATCGACCTGTCTGCTTCCAGATCCCACACATCACACAGCTGTTCACAAAGTTCCAGGACATCACGGGTGAGAAATTGAGTTGAATTTACAATGATAAGTAGCAATTAATTGCCAGTGTACTTATGGAGACATTTACCCCCAACATCATCTCCTCTTGGTGTTCCACATGGTTAATTTGAACGACCTGAGAGCTCACTAGACAACCTTCACAATGATCAAGTGTTGAGTCCTACGGTTCAAGTTGGATTCCTCGTTACATTTATCAACTCAATGGTAGAGGGTTGATGTCACAACTTGTTCCTATCTCGAAAAAGGTCGCCCACTTTCTCAAAATCTTGTTGAAACTTGAATACAAACCAACCCACCATATAGCAAAATAGCTTGTGCCAACAGTAACCTGCTCAACCCTGTCAATCTCAAGCAAAACACCTACAATAGGATGGGTTATCATATAGACTACCCGTAGATGTCTTCCTCAGTCTCATCTGCTAATGCTTCACCACCGTTATTGTCGCAAGCCACATCCCTGCCCAGTTTGATGGTATCAGGCAGAATGGCTTGTGATGGCTTAAGACATGTTCAACCATGCTCAAAACAAGGCAGAATCTATCTGAACCTTTTACCACATGATCTGTATGAGTTAATTAGACAGTCAGAAGAGTTTTCTGATCTCCTAGTTGCATAACCTCACTACTTTTGGTCGCCAGCCGTGTCCCACCCAGTTTGATGCCATCAGGCAGAATGGCTTGCACCCGCCATTTTGGTTGTGATGAAGGATATAGCTTCACAGACTGTCCTTGCTTTGAACCAACAACTTAACTAACTGACTGTGTGCATTGCAGCCATTTTGATCAGCTCGGAGTGCCTGATACATCATGGCACCATTCTGCCCCCCCACACTCCGCCGCATTAGCCCGCATGTGCGCCCACCGTTTGCCCGCCTCACCGCCCAATTGATGGCGCTCCACTGCCACTCTAAATGGGGTGATTTGTTGACACATGTTAGAATCACATCGTCCCATATCATTCCTTTCCCCCTCCACCGCGCACACTCCCCCTGGCCTCTGCGCCCTCGGCTTGGTCCTGGCCTGGCTGGGCTACTCTTTGGAATCGCATCCACCGTACAACACGTCTCTGGCCGCCTATCTCTCTCAGTACTGCAGCATTCCCGCTGCGCTGGCATCCATGCTCTGGGCAGAAAATCCTATAAAAGCTGTTCCCGGCCCTCGGCCGCCATCTAACTGTGTTCGTCTTGGCGCTCCGTGCTCCACCGCCCCTTCATTCGATCCTGGGCTCGCAATCGTCGTTGCGCCTTCGGCCCCTCGTTCCGCCTTACCGGGCCCCCAGCCGCTACCCACCGTTTGGGCTGTGGGAGCA
This sequence comes from Mycena olivaceomarginata, assembly GCA_029378375.1. Lineage (NCBI taxonomy): Eukaryota > Fungi > Basidiomycota > Agaricomycetes > Agaricales > Mycenaceae > Mycena > Mycena olivaceomarginata. The sequence continues at coordinate 58,120 of JARKIC010002430.1, forward strand.
GACGCCCAACGGTGCTGAACACTCTATATGGATCGCTGGGACGCCTGTGACGCACACGGCGCCGGAGAATGGGGTGCCGGGTTTGGGTACCTTCACTGGTTCTTGGCTGCCCGCCTCCTTCTTGTGTATCGTGGTGTGAAGGACGTCATTCAACAAGGTGAGTTCTCATTCCCATGCGGTTTCCCCCTGCATTTGCGCGCCTTAGCGTCGTTCTGTGGATACTGCGCTACTGATGCGCCGCTCCTAATGGCTTTCCCTGTCGGCTACAACGTCGCTCGCCTGCATCTGAATATGCGACGTCCCCCAGTGAGCGTCGTGCCATATGGTCTGCGCTCGGACCGCCGCATTTGCGGTGTCCTCGTCGCCGCCCCCACCGCCCTCTGGCAGCTGGCGCGGGCTGCGGGAACCCTACGCCCGCTTTTCCGTTGTCGGGCGCTCCGTGCGTTGCCACCCGCAGCGCATATTCTGGGTTGGGCGCCGCCCGCTTTCCACTTCCTTCCCGCCTGCTTTTCGCCGCTGCGCCCATATTCGCAATCGTTCTCCGCCGTGGGTTCTTCGGGGCACTTGGAGGATCCTTAGACACATCCCTATGGGTCTTGCCTGGCTCGTGCGCGTTCTATTGCCCGTTGGAACGTCGCTTTTCGTCCCCGCTTCATGCCGTCGTCCTGTTTTCCCAACTAAACCACCTAATTCATTTTTTTTGTTCTGTAAAACAATGTAATATCGTTGGAATTTTCTCAATCTCCGGGTATTCGGTCTGCTGATAGAGAGAATGAGTCCAATCGTTCAATTGCAGTTGGTTTTGCGGGCGTTTGAACAGAGAAAGAGTTTACGGTCGCGGCGCCGGCCCGTTCGGCCGAAGGGCGCCTGATGGGTGCTTATTGGTGTCTCTATCGCAAAAATTCGTCTCGTTAAACACTCTCCCACAGATTTTCAGAAACTGAGGGGACAGATGTCTTCCAATTTACTAGCCAAAAATTTCTATGCCCTTGATTCCAGGAATCTACCCAAATGTAGCACCATGATACCAAAACTTTGCTGATGGGCGCTTAATGGGTCATGGGTTTACACTTGCACCCTCGACGACATTTGTGCTGCTTGAGAGCCTAGGGGGAAGACGGGAGCGGTAGGTTGGGTCGCATTCTTGATGCTATTTGAAATGACTTGAGGAATCGGTACGCCTTGACGATGGGAATAAGACTTGCGGCTTGCGTGGTGGTGGGACGAAAGGAACGAAGCGACATTACAGCGGTTATATAAGTTTGCGGAAAACGAAAAAGTTTCCCAGGCTGTTGGGCCGTGTTTATCCGGGACCCCGAAACGCTGTTCCTCCGAGCGTAACGAGCTGGCACGACGCATGGCCGTTCGACAAATGGCCGTTTTGGGAATAAATCAGAATCAGCAGCCACTACTATAAATAAATTTTTGAAGGATTGAATTAGCTAGGAAATGTACAATTTATCGCCATGGTCAATGTTCAGCGGACTCCAAGAAGATTCGGTCTAAGCTAGATGCTATAGACGTCGACGTCGACGTCGTACGTAGTTACCCCCCACGTCCCAAAGAAACAAAGCCGCAGCTGCCTCCTCGCGGGCTCGGTCGGTCTGGTCCATCTCATCGTCCGGGTGCTCAAAGCGTGCACGGCTCGATAACCAAGAGGCACGGGATCCAACTGCCCGCCGCAAGCATCCAGATGCTTGTCATACGCTGTTGGGCTATTGACTGGGGTGATTCATGGTCCCAAAATCTCGTTCCACCTCCCTCTCGAAACGATGCTCGAACGAAACTTTCTTGCTAGGCGGAGTGGCTGGTTCGATAACACTGGATCCGGAAGCCTGTGAGACGGACGTTGAGGCTGATGTGGCGGTGATGGGTAACGATCGCTGTCAGACCGCTTCCTCTTTCGCATCTGGACCCTTCACCAGCCTGTGGCTCCGGCTTTGAGCCTCAAGGCATCTCCCTTGGTCATCCCACATTGCTCCAAATCTTTGTCCTCGATCAAGTGCATGATATCCGGCCCATACCCATTGCGAAGCATCACGGCTCGAACGACAGTGCGTTCATAACACCCAACTTCGTCTCGGCATGCTGGAGGAAGCGTGTTAACTTGGTCGGCGATGGAATAGGAGGGGATTGAGCGGCCGGCTCGAGGCGAGCTCCCTTAGTGTGTGCTTGGCACTGCCGAGTGCGAGGGAGAGTAGCTGCGGACCCCCCGCCAACCCTGTCACTATAGTTGCCAGGTGACCAACGACCTCCCCACTGCCAGGCTCTGCATGCCCATGCGGTTTGCTCCAGCAGCAATTCGGGATGGGTGAAGTGCAACTTGTCGTTTGGCTGGATCGAAGCCTGCGATAAAGCTTGGTGCTTTGCTAGCGGTTGCATCTCCGTCATACTGACAGTTTCAAGTTTCAGATCGACAAGAGAGAGCACTGACACTGCACACTTACCATAGCGCGGCACCATTGTTTAATCATCTGAGGCGTCAACGGGTACGACTCTCCAGTCTCGGAATCAATATATGTGTACCCTGTGTCATGGTCGTCTGATATTTCTTCTCTAGCTTTCCACGCAACCGCGCAAGCTCTTTCTCAAGATCAGAAAGTCCGTTTGAATCAATAGGTCTGCGTCCTCGTCGTCCTCATCACTATGGTTCCCGTGCTACAGAAATTGCTCAGTGTCCATTTCATTGCGACAACACAGTAAGCACCTTATTCCAGTGCTTCTGGACATCAGCCATGTCGACATAGATATTCATTTCGAAGGTAGCGTCTCGATTATATTGGCCAGAGATTCATATTCTGACCAGTTGTCGACGTCAATCGAGTCCCCTTTTTCTGCGAAGGTTCAGAGAAAATACTCGCGTGTGTTAAACATTGACGCCAGCCAATTGTACTTTCATCCCATAGGTCATCTTGTCGGTGCTGTATTTTCTTCACCGTGTTTGACAAGGATAATTTTCAACAGTTCATGCTAGTTTTCGATGGTTGCTGGAAAGTATGAGGAAACTCTTTGTTTTCATCTCCTTTTTTCCCTTTGCTTTGGTTTGCTTTTAGCGCCAGTCGCACTACCCTGCACGGTGACAGGAATATGATATAGCAATTGAGCTGTGACCTTGGCCTTGCGTTCGGTTTCTGGTGCCTGCTCTGCCATTGTGGCGATGTGGCGTGAAAGAAAAGAGACGCTCTAAAAAACAAATGACTTCCTGCTGTCAAAACTATATAATTCTTCCTACCATGCACGTCGACACTCTCCACCGCTTTCTTGAGCACCAAGGATACATCATTACAAGGGATGTTTTGTGCAAACATTGCTATGTTCACGAAGCCATACTTCGGGCTCATCCAAACGTATGCGAGATCAAGTTTCTTTCACTGAAAAATAATTGATTGAGTAGATAAGATAGACGCGCTGTTCTTCGAAGCTTGTTCATCGAATCAAATCCTCACGGATTGATTGAGCTTGTCGACTTTTATACGCCAAGCCCCAACCGAAACAAAGGTGTCGGCAAACACCAAACTTTTTCAACAAGGGACACGTTTGGTAAGTGAACAGAACACGATACAATATTCTGGTATTCACCCCAATTGTAATTAGCTATACAATGTACCCGATGCTTTGAAATACCCCATGCCTTCTCCGGTGTAATGTTACGACAAGCCCAATCAATCGTACTCAAGCCGGCATCCCTCCAGTTGCGTCGCAAGTATGCTTTGAGGAGGAGAAGGCTTGTTCAATCGGGTTGAGGTCCGGAGAGTAGGGTGGGAGGAATATAAGCTTGCATACTGAAAGTTGAAGATCAGTTTCGATTATTTCAATTTTAAAAAGTACGAACGGGCTTGATCTTCAACAAGGACACATCTCTTCAGCGTGATGAATGCTGCAGTTGTCAAGGACTGTCAACACTCCGTGGCCCAGGATAGGGATTCGTGAGCGGGACCTGAGGGTGTTGAGATGTTTGTGCGGGAAAATGATGGTTACACAGACATGCTCCTCAAGAAACCAAGAAATGTTCGTGTTCACAGAGCCGTCTATCACATCATGGGCCATTATCCCATCCAACGTGAGCACAGGCAGGATTGAATAACGCTTCCCGCGAAAAAACGGCCGATGCTGGACACAACGCGTGCCTACCAGAGACCGCCCCTTCGGTCGTCCTATCGTGCGATCATTCTTCGCGGCCTCGTCGATGAACATTAACATGTTGCATCGGGGACAATATCTGCGATGCGGTTCATGTATACGGACGGAGGAGGTCATTTCGCTCCAGTGCGCGGACTGATACGCATTTACGTGAGAAGTGGAGGCGACGAAGGGCGCGGAGGAAGATAGTCATAATTGATGCATAAACATCACGTTGAGTGAGGAGCTTCTCTTGGATCTCGTCGAGATAAATTGTAGTGTCTGCTCTATCAGAGCCTGAATGAACTTCAGATCGACGGCTGTGAGGTGTGGAGGGCGCCAGAACGACGAGAATGGGATTGTGTGCGTG
>JARKIC010002431.1:0-62598 GCA_029378375.1 Mycena olivaceomarginata
ACGTTTCCACTTTGTATTGGCAATAGACACTATAAGCGTCCAGCTAGCGACCCAACACACTACGACAGCGCTTCCGTCAATATCGGGGTGAAGGCGAAGTAACTGACAAGTTACAGTCAGTCTAGAGGTGGGGGCACCTAGTCCGTCTTCTTCTTAGTGGGCTCGAGTCAACACACAATCACCTAGCAGGCGATCCAACACACTACAAATATATCGGGGTGAAGGCAAAGCTGCTAGCGCAACTGCTAGCTGGTTCTTGAAGAGAACACCCTTAGTTTTATACGTGAAGACTCCGCGAGCCAACAACTTAGAACCTCAACTTAAGATCTCGATGTGTCCAGAGTCAACAGTATTGATTCCAATAAAGCTACTACTTGTGAAGTGTGTGTACAATCTCCACTAGCAACCTGAGACCACCTGCACTAACTTCGTACAAAGTCGGGGTGTAATAATCTGAGGTTCTAGCCTGCTCTGTGCTCCCTTTATACTACTGAGGTCCATGGTACATGTGATAAACAGAATGAATAATATAAATGAGTGAAAATGATGTGATAGATACAACAGCCAATGAAACGACTGTCGTTTGGTTTTATGATGGGTCTATGCCAAGCAGAACAGCCACACTGATCCGCTAGCGTCCATTTATGGGTATCGTGAGTGATCCCTCAGCTTGCCATCAGCTGCTGGAATCGCTATCCTGACGAAGCGGAGTTGAATCCGCCGCCTGGAGTCATCTAGCACGAGTCAGAGCACCGGCTAGCAGTCCGTTTATCCGTTACTGCATATGTGGTGACCCGCGCATCCGCACCAATAGCCTGCTAGCTATTCTTCTACTGTCTACTTGTCTCTGTTTGTGACTCGCGACCACGTCGCGACAGTCACGTGCTCGCATCTGTGTTTCGGGTCTCGGGTCGATCGCTAGTAGGGTTCCGCATACTAGCGCCCCTGCTAGAAGGCTGCTAGCGCATAGTTTTACTACCCTTCAGATCCCAGACTCGCCGCTCGCACCTCTAGCTAGCGTGCTCGCAATACCACTCTCCTGTGTCTCGCTTCCTAGGTGCTAGCACCTTGACTGTGTAGGCTTATGGTTATTTCCCCATGGTTTGTGCCTTCAGACCGTACTAGCGCGTCACACTAGTCGTATCTGATGCTACAACCGGCAGCTTGGGCTCACTCCAGTTCTCCTTTATATCACCTAGCCAGAGTCCTGAGTGCTAGTAATAACACTTCAGAAGTGCTAGCACTTTCCCGTTGTATAAATACTGGTCCTAGGAAATCGCAAAATAGCACTAGATGCCACGCGCTCTTGTTACGGCGTTCATCACCGTTTCAACGTGTTGCGAGTTCATCTTGGACGGTGACAAAGGGATCATTCAGACCAGTACCCCATACTTTACAGCTTGGATTCTGATTCAGAGCCTACTGTCTTCAACAGCCACAGGAAGATCCCGGAAGGCAACACACCACATTGGCGCCATCGAGGTCGGTTGTGGTTGATGCCATTCAACCACCCACACCTTGTACCACAAGAGCAATTATATCCTGTATATAGGTGAGTCCTAGATTGTGGAACATTGGAACAGAAGACGCACACAGGGCAGAAAGAGAATGGTCTTCGAGTCAATTATAAGCCAATTGATCAGCAAACAATTGCAAAATACATACACCACTTAGGCGTGAGCCGCAAATACAAAGGGCTGAGCTGCTTGATAATGCGGGACATTATCTTGAAGGTTGCTGCCAGCAATAGGGTAGGAGCTATGATTGTCGCAGAGATCCTGATTGACCCTCATTATTTATCCAAGCGAACAAGAAATAGAGATGGAACCAACACCTCAGGGTACACTGCCAAAATTATGTAAAGGCCTTTAAGGGGGATTATTTTGTAGTACAATAACCCCCCTTTGAGGCCCACATCCGTCAGGCAGACATGTTGTAATTATGATGTCATGTCCGCTTTGCGAAACATGCAGCTGGTAGACGGCACCCGCCCCGCCCTACACTGGCTATACCTGCTGCTATACTGTCCGCCGGCACTTCGCCTTGTGTCTCACTGTCATACTCAATATGTCCAGTCCTTTTAGGTTTGATTTGACCAGAAAATTGGCCCATTGCAGACTGTGCCAGACACACCTGCTCACCACCTGCCCACCCTTGATTGCGCCGCCTACTGCTCCTTCCTTGCATCTCCAGCTCCCCTTCGCATCTGTACATCTGCTGGGATCTTTCCATTCCCTCTAGGTTCGACTTGACTCTAAATTCGGTGCATAGAACAACATGGCAAACACATCCGCCATCAATTGTAGGCCTAGTCCTTGGTTGAATTTCTATGCTGTGGTGCTCCAGCTGAGTGAATAAACTTCCAACTGATATCTTGCTTACTTCCAGGTTCGATCTGATTGAATTCCGACTTTATGAGCACAGCAGCAGACATCTGCCACTTGAGTGTACCCCTGTACCCCTGTACCCCCGTAGCCAATGTGTCCAGTCTTTCGATGGTTGCATAAGTAACTTATGTAAACTAACTTGCCCTGCAACAAGTAACTTGTAGCTAACTTGTGGTGGGGCAAGTTAAATTTACCCGCACAGTTCCACATAAGCACAAGTTCCGCACAAATGAGTTAACTTAAGTTAAAATAAGTAAGTTACATGTTAATGGTTCTTTCGTCCTGGTGCCTATGGGGCGCCATCCTAGCACCTAATATCACCTCAAATATGAGTCTCTTGCAGTCCTATGATGCTTTGAGGCAATGATCCATGTTGTCGTGACTAATGTTCTGCTGGGAGTAAGTTCAAGCTTGCGAAGAGATGCATTGGAGGTGTAGGACATCGAGGTTGAGTTCATTTTGCAAAGATATTATTTGTACGTCAGATCTAGGCAACATGGGTACTTATACAATGCCCGTTCTAAGTACAATGGCTGTTTTGCCCCAAAGTTGAACTAACTTGCTTTTGACTTTGGATGATCAAGGGCGTGTAAGATTTCCTTGAGTGTATGACTGCTCAAACATCAGACCTAACCTTTTCATGTCAGGTGTTCCCCCAATGACAGCTGTACCTGGATTGCATCTCCGAACATGTGAAGTGCCCCAAAAATCAAATCCAGCCAATGTTCAGCTCGAAATATTACCTGACTTAATGTGCTGATGTTATTTAATCATTGAATACTCTCAGTTTGAGTCTTTGAACGTCTTGAGGCTTGCGAGATGCTAACTTGCATGAATTGATCGTACAAGTTGATTTGGCCGAGGATTGAGGCCATCTGATGGCATAAGTTAGTTTGGTCGTGTTAACTTGATCTAACTTGGCCCACAAGTTCGCTTAAGTTAGCTTTGGCTACCTTCAATTGACTTAGCATCTTGCAGTTCAACTCAATGAATGGAGTGTTTGAAGAGAACAGGGTTGTTTAACTTGGAGAAATAGACAAACTGGTGGTGACTGATGGCATCTAAGTTAATTTGTTCATGTTACTTTGATCTAACTTGGCAGGCAAGTTAGTTCCTCACAGTTGACTTGGGCTACCTTCAGTTCACTTCTTAACTTATAGGTCAAGACAACAGTTGAATGGGTAGCATGTTTTGAAGGTCATTTAAGTTGAGGCGAGACTGACATGAAAAGTATGTAACCTTTTCCCACGCATTCCGCTGTCCATCTCCTATCTATTTTCTGACCACACTTGGCCTGTAGATGGAACATACATGAGGAAGAGAGCATATATCCAGCATATCAAAGATACTGATTGAGTCAGGTTGACCCTGTGAGCAGTTGGGCACCAGTTGTTAGTAGTTACTCTATGGTGAGGCATGCGGTGCTCTTACAGATGTATATGCTTGCTAATATAGAAGTAGAGGAAGATAGAATAAATTTTAAAGGGTCTTTCAGAAGACTTGAAGGCAATGCAAGTTGGCAACCGGCCAAGTTAGTACAAGTTAGATTTGCGGCCCGTGAGAAAACTTAAGCTAACTTGCGGCACGCCTGCTGAAAGGGGCAAGTTCCGCACAAGTTACGTTTCCTAAGTTACTTTTCACGGACTCCAGTCTTTCTAGGTTCTATTTGGCCTGGAACTCAGTGCATAGCACACCGCACTAGACATGCCTACTCATCACCTGTCCACCCTTGATTGGTCCGTACCACTCTGTCCTTACGTCTCTGGCTGCCCCTCGCATCTATGGTGTTCTTCATTCCTGCCAACCTCAATTCAGCTCAAAATTCAGTGTGTGGAACATTGCGCAGATACATCTGCTTATTGAGTGCGAGGCTGATGATTGCTTGAATTTTCATGCTTTGGTACTTTAGTTAGCATGGTTAACTTCCAACTGATGCATTGATTACCTCTAGGTGCAATATAATGATCTCTGGTCCATAGAACATAGCAGCAGGTGTGTCCGCCAATCCAATGTAGGCTACAGGAAATTATGTCTCACTTGGTATTTAAATGAATTGTTTGAATTTCAGGAGGTGTACAGCAGCCAGGAGGAAGGAAATCCCAGGGATGACAACCGAAACACTCAAACATGCAGAAACTGAGGAAAATTGGTGGAATCGGCAGGTGGTGGATGTGTCCACCACACATTCCCACAGTTGCATTACACACTTTTACGACCTGGAGAGCCCAAAACAGCATGAATCTGAACAGGTAAGTGGTTGAGCCAAGGTTACACCACCTCTATTCACAGTTTTGACACATGGAAGGATTGTTACATCTGTACCAGGATTTTGGACTTCGATGTTTTCTTTCCTGATTCTATCACTCTGAACTCCAAAACAATTAGCTGCCACTCTAATATGCACTTATCCATGCAAGAGACTTGTTGGATGTGTTTGCGCTATTGGCGGATGTGTCTGCCCACTTTCGATGTAGTGACAGATGCATCTGCCCACCTTTTATGTAAGCGACAGATGTGTCTGCACCAGTGGTGGATGCATCTGCTAACCCTTTATGTAAGCAGTGGCATGAGTTTACCTCACCTGCTCAACCAATTAGGAGATAAACCTCCATCTAATTTGTTTTTTTTATTTGGACTCACTTCTACGGGTTTCAATATATCTCTGGGATGGAATATGATTCTGAACCCCCTCTCGTTTCAGTCTGATTTATTTCATAATTTTGTATCATCCATGAAACCTATGCACCCCGTTGGTGCACACTTGTACCAGATTCAAGCTGGTTTCATGCACACAATATCATACCCAGGGCAAAAATCTGAAATAAATCAGAGTGAAACCAGAGGAGGTTCAGAATCATATTTCACTCCAGAGATGTGTTGAAACACTTAGAAATGAGTCCGATATCAAAAAAAAAACAAATTAGATGGAGGTTTATATGGCTCCTGATTGGTTGAGCAGGTGAGGTAAACTCTTGCCACTGCTTACATAAAGGGTCGGTGGATGCATCCGCCACTGGTGCAGACATATCTGCTGCTTACATAAATGGTGGGCAGATGCATCTGCCACTGGCACAGGCAATTTGGAGGTAGTGTACTGTTGCACCTCGTGCACCTGACTATACAGATTCATGCTGTTCTGGGCCCTCCCAGTTGTAAAGTCCAAAATTCAACTGTGAGAATCTACAGCAGATGCATCTGCCAACAGCCAATTCAATCAGCATTTCCCCAGTTTGTGCAGGAATGAATTGCCAAATTTTGGAGCTCAATTCTCCTAACTGGTGTTCATTTCCTAAAATCTGCAACTATACCAAGTAAGACATGAATTCTTGTAGTATAGCATCTAGAACATGTTCTGCTGGCTCAAGGAGAAGGACGGGGAAGCATGTGGCGGACACGTCTGCTGCTATGGTTCATGAACCTGAATTTGATCATATTGCACCTAGAAGGAAGCGAGAGAACAAGGAGAAGGACGGGGGAGCATGTGGCAGGCACGTCTGCCGCTATGATTCACGAACCTGAATTTGATCATATTGCACCTAGAAGGAAGCGAGATGCCAGTAGCTAGAAAGCCATCAAGACCGATTACCAGGTAATTAAAATTCAACCAAGAATTGAGCCTTGACGAGCCTTGCTCTCCGCTATATCCGTATTTGGTTATATTCGTACTTTTCAGCATGTTGCCATTTGGTACCTTTCTTTCCCACCTTCGCCTCCGTCGCCATTCAGTCTATTGTTTCACTACGACGGCTCTTATTGTCTTTACCTGTTTCCTACTATAAAATCTGTACAACCTTTCACATTCAATAGATTTGGATTTCGCCTTCATCTCCCTCGTCGTCCGCTGCCAGCCCCCGTCGTTGCTGAGCTCCAGGACTGTTGGACCACCTCGCACACTTACGTTCACCTTGAGCGTGTCAGCCTACAACCACTAGTCTGCCCATTGTTCCAGGCTCCGGATTTTGAGCCAAATCGAACTCAGAGAGCATGAAGAGATCACTGGATGAAAAACACACATACTGACACGAGAGGGGAAACAGCGATGCATGGCAGAGCAGCGAGTACCATGCTAATTGACGGCAGGGCAGACTAGTCTGCCCATTGTTCCAGGCTCTGAATTTCAAGCCAAATTGAACCCAGAGAGGATGAAGAGATCAGAGGGTGCAAACACATACTGGCACAAGAGGGGAAATGGCAGTGCATGATACAGCAGCAGGTAACATGCTAATTGGCGGTGGGGCAGACTAGTCTGCCTGGTGTTCCAGGCTCTGAATTTTGATCCGAATTGAACCTAGAGATGAAGAGATCATATCAGATGCAAACACGGAAGGAGAAGCCGCTGACATGACAAAGAACTGTAGGCAGACCAATTGAGAGCGGGGTGGGTGGTAGCAGATGTGTCTGTGTGGTCTTCCATGTGCGAAATTTTGAGTCAAAATGAACCCAAAAATACTGCAAACATTAACCAAGATGCTGATAGGAGAGGGGAAGCGGTGATGTGGGGTAGAACAATGAGTACAGTGCTATTGAGGCGGCAGGTGGTTCGCCCGCCGCATGTTTCCCAAAAAGGGGATATGACATCATAATTACGAACATGTCCGCCCTGGATGTGGGCCTTGAAGGGGGGTTATTGTACTACAAAATAACCCTCCTTAAAGGCCCTTTATATAATTTTGGTGGTTTACCCTGAGGTGGGAACTAACTGGATAGTAAACGGTGTATCAGCGGTTGACACCAGAGAGGACCATAGTCGGCCGCTCCACCCAATCAGCTCGCCGAGACCACAAAGCACCGCAGTGGGGAAGAGCCACCACATGCGGAAATATGTTGCTTGTCCAACGTGGAGGACAGGAATCGACGGATGATCAGTGGAATCGAAAGAGGGGAACAAAAAATCGTAACTGGTGCTGATACCGTCAAGGACAAGGAATAGAATCGTTATGGCCTCTTGCGGGGTGTACCCATAATCTGACTCATCGGCGATAGCCTGGTCATCGCGGGTTGAGAGTTCAACGAATGAGCGTAGCGGCTGGGTGTGAGACATGTGAGTATCCGGTAGAGGGGGAAATAATCTCAAAACAGACCTAAAGAAGTGAAAGATATCATTTCTGAAGATCTATTCTATGAGGGATTGCCAAACTGCGTCCAAGGTTTTATAGGCAGGTTCAAGTTGTATTGCCGAGGCCTCATTCCGCTGCTGACATTTTCTTTCTCACAGTTGGGTGCCAACCTATACATTTGGCTGCAGCATCAGACAGGGTGATCCGTGATCCGTAGTGACACTGTCAAATTTTCGAAAGTCTTGGGGCGAATTGGTTGATTTCTCCGAGAGTTGTATAGCGATTGTATAGCGACCTTCGTGGGCGTGGGAGGTTTTCAAGCCTTGAACTACTCAAAGGCACTTGCAAGCTCAAGGGGCGGTGGCATCGTGGTAATACACCCAAGCCGCAAGCGATGTCTCAGGAAGTTTCCCGCTTGTTCTCCACCACGAAGAAAGAGACGATTTTTCGACAATAATCCTAAAAAAAATGCCAAGGGTCGCCTGGGGATGGTTGGCTGGAGAGGGCTCGAAATGGGAGAAGAGAGGAGAAGAGATGTCGTGCAAAATGCCGGCAGCCGGCTTTTTTCATCTCCCCGGCCAAGCCCGACGGAGCCCGACGGCAGACTGCAGGCCATCAGACATGCCTCAGTCTCAGCAACCGATATCGGGAATATCTGGGGTTTCCACCTATCTTCAAAAAATCCAAGAAAAAGACTGTTTCTTATTTTCCTCTCACCGTCTCTTGGACGCTTCTGCAGTCTCTGCTGCGTCTCGGCGCAATGATGAAGCTTCCTTCGATCAGACATTTTAGAGCTCTCTGTTAGTTACCGCCTGTTGTTTCTGGGTCAAAATTCCAACCACGCGCGCTTATCACGCGATGATCAGCACTTGAAGTTGACATGTGACCGCGGTAGATGTTTTTGCGCCATGATCGCGAGTCGTTTTCGCGTCGTCGGCCGTCGTCGCTGAGGACGCACGGTGAGCGGGACGTCGTTTGGATCGATTGGCCGGCTTTTCACGACGAGGACTACGACGACGCGTATTTCCCCGACGACGACTTCCACATCCTCGGGGGCAGCTCTGGCGGGGGAGGCTCATCCCCTTCGTGCCCACCTCCGCTGTTGTTTCTCCTTCCTTTCCGGCTTTCCTTCCTCCTCGAAGTATAATGTCGTGCTAACCCACACCCCACGCTTCGGAGGTTGACGGTGAGTATCTGTGTCTTTCTCTTCGTTGCCTTCCCCTCCTCCCTTTCGCCTCGCTTTCCACCCTGCCGTGCTGTTGCCTTGCCTCCCCTCTCGCAGTGCCGCAAGTCTCGATGGGCTGGTAGAGTTTGATCAGTTGCCGGTTGAGCATGTGCGTCTCTGTCTTGCTTCACTATGTCGGAAAAATCCGAACAGCCTTATAAGGCAGCCGCCTGATAAGATCCTTGTAAGATCAAAACACGCATATCATCATCTTATCAGTCTCTGATGACCCTGTCAGAGGATTATAATGGTCTTGTAAGGAAGGAAGGAAGGAAGTTGTATACCGGCGCGGTCCCGTTAAGAAACAGCCGGGGCCCGTACTACACACATGCGTCACTTGTGTGCTACGGATATTCTTTTCCTTTCACCATTTCACAACCTGAGTACCCGTCCAAAATCTCCCCAGCTAAATCGGTAATAAAAATTAGAGAAAAAAATACCGGTGGGTCAATTGAGAAGCGTTCAGAGCCCCAGGGCGGCCTGGTGTCCAGAATCGAATATGAAGGGAACTGGTTTCATTAGTATTATCCCAATGTGCTGTATGCATAACCTGCGGGTCTAAATACCGGGTGGTAGAATAATGTGCAAGGACGTCGTACAAATATTTGGCTAGGTGTGTGGGCTAGGAGGTAGGCTAGGACCGTTAAGAGTACACCTTGTATCCCTTTTGTGCTTGGGCTAGCTAGGCCTTTGCATCTGGGTAGTACAGGTTTCCTCGTTTTATAGGTCGGGTATGGTAGGTGCTCAGGCCGCCAGACTGCGGCTCGGTTGAGCGAGTCTAGGATCCATTCGAAAGGGGGGGTAGACAGAGGAGGGATCAGTAGGGGTGACCGAACAACCGAAGTGTGCGCGCCAATGCAGCTAACGATGAGAGAGGACACTCAGTGATGGGCCGGGTGTCCGTCGGTACCAGGGAGGAAAGCATAGCTCCCGTTGTATGTAGCGGCGGGGATGGTGATGAGGTACGAAACAGCAACATGAGCTGAGGATCAAGTTTCCTAGCTGAGCTCAAACACGACTACGGTGTCGTTAGGTAGGAGATAGAAGGAGACCGAGGGTGCTCGAGGGCAGATATGAGCGGAGGGCTCGGATTCAACGCCGTTGACTGGATAGGGGCAACGGCGACCCCAACCAAATCGTTCCGTTTCGCTGCTGGACGAGAGCCAGGAGCGAGTATATTGCTTGGGTGTAGAGTACAGGGCGGTTGAGGCGAGTGGAACCTCAGAATCGCAGAAAGCTGATTCTGATGGTGGTAGTCGGTGATCAGAGCGTTGTTTGTCTGATTCTGATCTTATAGGGCTGAGTTGTTTCTGATAAGCGTCTAATCGTGCCGGCCAATCTTGCCGCCTTACAAGGCCTTATCCGGCCTTGTCATTGATTTTAGATTTTTCCGACATAACTTCGAGGGCTGATGCATCAGCCCAGAATAGACAGCATTTCTTGGGCCCCCTCTTTGGCGCCCACAGATTGGGTGCTTTCCAACCCGGCACATTCAAGTAGCTTCCTGCCGAGCGACGACGCTTGCTGGCGCAAAGTGGAAACTGCCTTCTGAGAATTCTCGAGTTTCTTGGCCACAAAATCACGCTCCTCCCGGACACGGTGCAGGCGTTTTTCTAGTTTTTCCGAGTAGGCTTTGTAGTACTGCATGTCGCACTCAAGCGAATGTTTTAATAATCTCGGTGTATTTCCCACTAGGCTATGTGAGCGGAAAGCCATTTACGAAGGAATAAATAGCTCACTGCCTTTGAATGGCTCCACCGCAAGCTCCTCTGGAGTGCACAAACTGGCTACCACTCGCTTGTTGACACATATCTCTTCACATGCAAGACACCCGTAGTGATACCAGTTTCTCCTTGGTTCGGAGGGCTGAGGGAGGAGTTCAGGCCGTTCTCCGGATGGCCTTTGGAGCTGGGGCGGCGGCAGGAGCCCCAGAGGAGGATCCCAGACAGACATGGTCAGGCAAATTTGGGGTAACACGCAATGGCATTACAAAGAATTTCAAAAGCTACAGAGATTTTGGCGGACGAAAAAAAACGAGCGATGTCGAGCGATGTCGAGCGAGAGTGTGGCGGACATGTGGTCATTCTTAATCACTCGATCCGGCTCGATCAAGTTTGATGGATCTCGTCCCAGCTCTATCTCACTCGATCCAGCTCGACGGCTTTCTCACTGGGGCTGATGCAAGGTGCAGATGCGCGCGAGTATTGCGAGGTTGATTGATACTCTGCCGTCGGTGAGTCGGCTTGGCTCGTTCTTTGTGTTTACTAGCTTACTAACACTCTTTATCTGCAGGTCGACGACGTGAAGTACGTTTGCTGGCTGTGCTTTGTCGTCGAATGGATGACTGACCGCTGGACAGACGCACAAGGTGGAGCCGGGCAAGTCGAAGCCGCGCCTGAAGGAGATGGAGAACGGGAGCATCGTCCCCGCGGCGTGGTCTGTCCTGCGCTAGTGTGTCGCCTCGTGCACCGTGTGACTCGAGGAGATGTCGGACCAACAGTGTATCCAGGGCATCGGTGCGCACTCTCGCTTGCTCCGTTATCTCTTCCTCGACTCTCAACGACGTGCCGCTGCTGACCGATGCGCTTCCGCTGCACACAGACTCGGCCTGGCGCCCGTTCCGCTTCGGCATCGGAGCGCCCGACGCACAGGCCAAGTTCCAGAAGGCGCTGCAGAACGCGACGACGACGGACGTGAATGCGAAGAAGTACTGTAGCATTTTATTCAGTTCGTACCGGCCTGTGACCTGTGACCCAAAAGTACGAAAGTCAGTTTTCGTACTTGGCCTCGGGAGACCGTGACATCCCCAAAATTTTCGTACATAATTTCGTCGGAAAGCGCCAGGAAAATTCTAAATCGCATGTACCAGAGTCGACACACTGTAAAAAAAAGGTTAGAATTGTCCAAACCGCTGAAATCGTACTTGGATTGAACACCCCAATGAGCCCCTATGCCCAAAGCTGTCAACAAGAGCAGTTCGTGCGAACGCCACGGCGCGCGCAACCGTGTAAGCCGAAATTTCGATTTTTGGGGCGATTTTCAGCGACTTCGTGACATTCTGGCGGTTTTCGTACTCAACCCCAGTGACCCGTGACATGTACGAAAATTTTCGTATTTTTGAAGCCCTGTGACGCGTGACGTACGAACTGAATAAAATGCTACAGTACCCGAGTTTATACGTGCGTGCGTGCTCCCCTCCCCTCGCCTTCCTGAGCAGCGTAGACGAACTGTGCTGCAGGCATTCCACGGGTCGGCGCTCCGGAACTGGCACTCGGTGTGTATGTCTTTCCCTCTGGACTTTTCGATAGATATGTGCTGATAGGTACATGCAGATTATCCGTCATGGGCTGTGGTATCAGTCGCCAACGGGCGTGCATTCGGCGATGGTGAGATCTTCTATCGGGAAACGCGTGCTCCTTGCTTATGGGTATGGATAGGTGTCTATCTTGCGAAGGAGGTGCAGACGTCGATGGGCACTACGCTGCGGGCAGTCGGGCGTGCTGGCAGAAGAGCACGCTTGGGCCGACGAGCCGCGTCACCCTCGCGGAGGTCGTCAACCTCCCGAAACAGTTTGTGAGCTCGAACCCGCGGTTACCCGCTGCACTTTGTGGTCAGAGACACGGAGTGGATTATGTGGTATGTCGCAACGAGCGTTCCCTCCGTTGGGTGGACCCAGCCACTAACGTTATGCACGCAGCCGGTACCTCCTCATCAAGGGCCTCGAAGCGCCGGCGATGGACTCGTCGAAGGGGAAGAAGAAGAGCGTGATCCCGCTCGTGAAGCTCGCCCCGGCGCAGACGATCACGCTGATGAGCAAGGCGCTGCAGGTCCCGCAGCCGGGGTATCAGATCCGCGAGCTCGTGCAGCAGCGCAGGCAGGAGCTGGTGGAGGAGGAGGAGTACGACGAGACTGTAAACGCGCGCTTGAAGTGCTTTTGCAGGCCGTCTGAACCGTCGTCACCCTTCTTCTACCTACCATCTTACCCTGCTGCATCCTAGGCGCATTAATTTCTTACCTAAGCCCGACTGACTCCGTCCGTTTCCAGGTTCCCGAGGGACTTGATAAACTTGTTAGATAGACTCTGCTTATGCTCCATTGTCTTGTGCACTATTGATCCTCACAAATCCAAATTGTTGTTTTACTCTGACTGCTGGCCTGGTAGAAAACGTAGATACAAACTTCATCTCTAACGTTTACAAGTTGCCAAGTAAGGACACCATTAGATACCTTCCCAGACGCGCTACTTCTCCCTGCAGCTCAGAAACTCGAACAGCATTATGACTCTCGTACAGAGCGAGCTCCGCTTCGTGGCGCTCTCCTTCCTCCTTGCGGCTTGCCCGAAGTTCGTCGACCTCCTTCTGGAGCGTTTCAACTTGGCGAAGATGTTTTGTTCGCAGCCATTCCACATGCTTCTCGTGCAGCTGTTTTATTGCTGTGAGACGCGCCTGACATGGGACGTAGGTTATGAGCAAGTAATCAAAAAAGTAGTTCACGAACCACAGCGTTTTGGGCATCTGCGTCCGCCTGCGCTTGACTGGTGATCTTGGCTATATCTTGGCGGCCCTCGTCCAGGTCCGCAACCGTTAGGTATTTTGTATATCCCGTCCAGCCGATGAGGCCTGTTGTCAACTATCCTGCTTTCTTCCCCTTTGCCACTGTGTCCGCACCCGGTTTGCTCTTCATGATGTGGAAGATCGTAGAGCCATCCAGTAAATAATATATGTAGGAATATAATGAGTATGGTTACATCTAGATGTACGTGAGGTAGAAAAATTGGGGATCAGTCCGTTCACTACATATGGAATGGAAGTAAGTCCGTTTTATAACAAACCAAGGTACGAGGTTCAGCTGTTATAGCGTCAGTTTATAACCATTTAGTAAATAAATGAAAGTAAAGTACGACTGTAGGCTTGTATCTCAACAAACCTTGCAAAATTTCTTGAATTCAGCCAGTGCTGGCATTGTAGAAGGTAACGACTTCAGGTAGCTGGCATATAATTTCACGGTGTGCGACTATCCCCGTCACTTGGGCATGTGGGTACCAATATCTGCCAGATTTGTGGCCCGTGGGCCGCCATGTCACAGCGCTATTAAGGGTATGTATTTTGATTTACGATTGGCCTCCAAGAATAGTATCTCGAGTCGTGACACGGTGCGAGTGCAGTGCACTTTGTTTCAGTCCAGGTGAGAATTTTACCACAAAGATCATGGAATAACGTCAGTTAGGACTGTTGATTTGGTCCAGCATGATTTTGGGCTTGGGATATTGGTGGTACGTTCGCACTAAATGGACTGTCCGGATCGATTGAGAGAAACCAGAAAACTCTCGGTCTAGGTGAGATTCCGCCGTGTATGACACAGATCATGAAATAACTGGTATCATTGATTTGGCACTGCGTGGAGATATTGGTTATACAGTCACACCAATGGACTATACCAGTCCAGATCATGTAGTGCTGACTAAGAGAAAACAGAAGATCTTCCGACATGTAAAGAAAAAGTCTTGATGTACTAACAGAATCTATGGCCAACAGTGCCGCGGAAGAAGCATCCGGTGTCGGTAACACTGTGAGAAAGAAGTGTCACGAATTTCAACATGCCTTTCACGACCTGAGGTGTTGAAGTTCGTAATGATTGGCTCGGAATTTCCTCACGGTTTATCATGTATTCGTGATGGAACATCATGAATGAGGATGTTCGACTTCATAACATTTTTAGGAACATTTCATAATGGATTTTTCATGACGGTTCACATTGAATACAACATGTTTTGTTATGTTCTGCCAGGCCTGGCGAGGTTATGCCTTGAATCATCGGAAAACATTATGAACTTCGAAGAAAACATTGTGAATTTCAGTAGTACGAGTACAAATCACAATTAATCCACGGCTACGGGCAGCTCATCGTCGTCGTCGTCGTCATCCCAACTATCGGCACCCTGTGACGGTTTTCCTTCGTCGTCCGAGTCTGAATTACTGTCGTCATTGTCCATTAACGGAGGAGTAATTTGGATTCCTAAATTCATAAATGAGCTGACCGGAAAGCAACGTAACAATCAAACATACCTTGTGAGGACTCCCTCGGTCCATCGTTGTCGACGTTCACTAATCACTCACGTTAAACGGGAATAAAATATGAAGAAGTACGCACTTTGATCGCCATCGTCTGGTTCGGGGGAAGTAATGATGCGAGAGCGTCGAAGTCCTGCACGATGATCTGTTGGAATTGTATACATATAAATGTGACTTACGGTTACGTCGAGCTTCGACTTCCCGTTGTCCCACCTTTGTAACACGCTGCCGGCGACGTGAGACGCCGCTGTCGGGGTTTTTCAATCCCGACTGATAGCCACGGACACTGTCGATGTATCGTTGGAGCATCGCGGAGGTGGCCCAATACCGCGGGAACCGTTTGCTGGTCAGGTACGGAAAGCGTTGCTCGGACTGTTAAGCCTGGTTAGAGGAATTAGATCTGCAGGGCTTGACACGTACCACACGTAATAGTTTGGCAACTGTACTCGGCTCCTGTCTTGACCATGGCTCGTCGAAATCGATTTTCGCCTCGACAGCAAGCACGTGGACTCCGGCCTATGCGGAATGAAATCTGCAATATAAAGGAAGAATTGGAGCTCACCTGAAGCTTGGTAAACTCGCGCTGGTCATCGGCAAGCCCCATGGCTTCTTGAATATTAAACTTGCCCTTCGGTTTTGGAATGGGGATGATCTCTGAGTTGTCGTCATTGGGAACCGTCTGACGGCGAACTGCGCGAGCAAGTTTCTTGTTTTTGCGGCTGAGAAGGTTGTTCTGGACTTCATACGACTTTAGGCGAGCTGAGGTTTACGTGCTATGAGTGCAAAATTGTGTAGAAGAGTAAACCATCACGCACCTTTCAGAGAAGCAATCTGCTCCTCCGGGGAAGTCTCCACAGCTTGGGATACATTGGTTGCATCCCGAAGTGCGTCCGCCTGCGCATTGTTCTCTTTACGCTTCGACTTATTTGCGGCAGCTCGCTGAGCCTTCTCCTTGTTTCGGCGCTTCTTAGCAGCAGTTAGCAGCATCATCTGCCCTGTTCTCATTGGTTCTCTGTTGTCTCTGTGATGGTTTGCGTGTCCGCGATGGCTCACTCGGGGTGACAGGCATCGCGGGAGAAGGCTGAAGGTGATGATGGGAGAGAATGAGAAGAGGCCGTGGATCGCCATTGGCGTGGAGCAAGGTGGAGTGATGACTTCACGCCCACGTGATTGATCCCCGTTTCAACTTCGGTGCGACATTGTGCCGAAGTTTTGCCAAGTCTTGCTACACTCTACACTGGGGTGTGCACCCATTTAAATCACGTACTCATCCTCCTTGAATCCCACCTAAATCTGTACAACTGTCGAGGCCATGCCCCGAGCAATTGGCCCCTTTCTCTGTGGTTGCGGATGCGGAGAACAGATTAAGACCAAGGCTACAGAGCGACGCCACTTGGCCGCTGCGGGCGCTGGGCTATATATTCGGTACTCACAGGCTGGACCAGAGGAATCGAGTTCTGAAGCCCTGGAGTCTCAGAATGTCTCGGACAATATTCCGATGGAAATGGACTTTGACAGCGCTAGGGACGATACGGAGTCAGACCAATATGATGATATGGATCTCGATGAACCTCCGGGACTTAACGAGCTCTCTGAATCAGATTCAGAGTCTGAGGATGAGTTTTTCGCAGGGGATGATGTGATAGATGAAGGATGGGAGTCAGATGAGAGTTCTGGGGATTGGGATGAAGGAGAAGAGCCATGGCAGCAGGGATTGGACCAAGGGGATCGTTTGGGAGGTATCTTCGAGGCTGAGGCTGCTGAGGCTGGTGCGTGGTCTGTAACCTTTCTTTGAGATAAAATTTGATGGTTCTTTTACACAGCGCAAAATCTTGCGGAGGCAGACTTGAATGATATTCGTGCCTTCAACTTCAAGGCTGATACCCAGATTACTGATACGGCCTACGAAAAGCTGTCCATGGCCTTTCCCCAACTCGCAGACCTTTCTTCGCTCTATGTCCTCCAGAAGCGGATGGCATTTCTTTCCGGCGTGAAAGCAGTCAAATATGACTGCTGTATCAATTCCTGCATGTGTTACAATGGCCAGTTCAGCGCACTTCAGCGCTGCCCCTTCTGTCATGAGGCCAGATTGGATAGCAAAAATAAACCTCAACGTCGATTTCAGTACATCCCAATCATACCACGGCTTGTCGCGCTTTACACCAACAGGGAGCATTCGGAAGTACTTCAGACGTATCGGGCCGACTTTATGTCTGAGCCCGACAAAGTCAAGGATGTTTTCGATGGCACGCACTACAAAAAACTCCTCCAGAAATTCGTTACCCTGCACGGGAATAAACTGGGACACAAATTCTTTTCAGACATACGCGACATTGCACTGGGGATTTCTTTTGATGGCTTTGCGCCGTTTAAACGGCGAAAATACAGCTCCTGGCCAATCATTATCTTCCTCTACAATCTCCCACCCAAAATCCGATTTCACCTCCAGAATATCTTTTGTATTGGTCAGATCCCTGGCTCTCCAAAAGATTCCGACTCGTTCATCTATCCCTTCGTGGAGGAGATGTGGAAAGCTGCCAAGGGGATACGCGCATATGATGTGCTCTCCAACCAGATCTTCAGCTTGCATTTATATGTTATTCTTGGCTTTGGAGACATCCCAGCTATCGCAAAAGTGCTGAAGATGAAGGGGCATAACAGCCAATGCCCTTGTCGCATGTGTGCCATCAAGGGGATCAAAGCTTCAAGTATGTCTTGTCCTCGCATTTAAGCCTGCCTTTTTGACATGGTATCTACCCAGACAAACACCTTTATGTTCCATTGCATCGTCCAACCGGCACCCAATACGACCCATTAAATCTCCCACTACGTGAACACGATACACTAATGGCCCAGGCACGCTTGGTTGAAAATGCGACAAATGATGCCGAGGAGAAAGAACGTTCTCAGGAATACGGAATTAAAGGTGTTCCCCTACTTTCTACTCTATCCTCACTTTCAATTCCTCATTCATTCCCCTACGACTTCATGCACCTTGTTTGGGAGAACGTTATCAAGACTCTCATATTGCTCTGGGCTGGTGAATATAAAGGAATGGACGAAGGCTCGGGGAGCTATCATTTGGAGCCCACTGTGTTTGAGGCGATTGGTGCAGCCGGAAAAATGTCTGGTGATACCATTCCTTCGTGCTTTGGGCCCCGGATTCCCGACATCGTGAAAGAGCGCTATTATTTCATTGCCGACACATTGTCCACTTGGACGATGTCTCTCGGGCCTATTTTCCTTCGACAGCGATTTAAAAAGGCAGTCTACTACACCCACTTCGTTTCACTTGTCAGTCTGCTCCATTTGTGCCTTCAGTTCGAGATTTCCACGGAGGATATTGACAAGATTGAAACGGGGATGGCAGCCTGGGTTCAAGAATTTGAGAAGTATGTTCCTGTCATCTGATCATTCACAAAGCTAATGTGTTTGAAGGCTATACTATCAATATAAACTCGACCGCCTGCCAGTATGCACTCTGCCAATTCACGGACTCCTCCACATTGCTCCAAGTATTCGAATTTTTGGTCCGAGTTGGTGCTACTGGGCATATCCAATGGAACGATTCTGTGGATCTCTGCTTCCTGCTATCAAAAGCCGGCGCCATCCGTGGGCGAGTATTGATCGCAGAATTCTAGAATTAGCGCAGCTCTTCCAATTGAAAGCTGTCTATTCTCTGGCGACCACACTTGATCTGCGGCGGCGTCGGAAGGTAGAGAACTCCGGGATGTCATTAGCTGGATGTGAGTAGCTCTATTTGCATGGTATCTCACCTATGAAATTGATTGTGCAGATCCAAGATGTGTCCTCGTCAATCCCCGTGAACTTCGTCCACTCTCAAATTTGCTATGCAAACGAATCGCAACACATCTTGCATCCATATACAATAGCACCAGTGAAATAGGCAAGCATGGGACCCGCGACATGACATATGTGAAGGTACCTTTTTTGCTTTGAGATTACATGAAGCTACTGAAATTGGATGTAGTTCAATTGTTTTTATGGCCAGCTTCAGCTGCTGCTTGTCATCAAGCTGGAGCCGTCAAAAGTGATCAAAACGACTACAACCAAGATCCATCTCTTAGCGGTTGTTGCGCGAAGCATCATGACTCAAAAAAATCGCCTCAACATGCCGCACACCAAGGGGAAATTCCACCCAGTCGAGGTTGTTGATGCAGAGAACTTGGAATTTGTGGCAGGTCGGGTTCCAGACCGTGGAGAATATGTTTTCATTGAGCGCGTCGGTTGCAACAATGTTTTGGAGGCACACGATGACCCGGAGGATAGTGTTGTCCCACGTAATCATAGGCAGAGGCGTGTTGAAAGGGGTTAGAATATATCTTGTGGCTAGTTGGGACCTATTTCCGGCAGGATTGTGAACTCGTAACAAAGTGTTAGGAATTCATGATGTTCAACATACCGGCAGTTTGGGCATCACGAATGGCATCATGAAATTCACGACTCCATTCCTCACGTAACATCATGAAACTTGAAATTCAAAAGAATTATCTTGAAGTTCATGATGATTACTTCTCACAGTGTAAATGTATAGTTATTCGGTTTGACGTGAGGTAACATATCGCATTCACAAGCAAAAGTACCGGCCCGTCTTCAAACCAGACATATGATGTCAGCGGAGCACCGCTGGCATAACAACAAGGACTGCGAGTAAGACCCAAACAATTGCCTCAGAGGCTGTCCGAGATTGGCCGCCAGTAAGAATAGTGGTGGACCATAGAACGGTTTACAGAGCCATGACGACAGAGATATTGTCAAGTATATGAATGATTTCCAGGTGCCAGGAAAGGCCAAGAAGCGAACCGAATAAAAGGGTGCTCGGAGGGGGTGGGAAAAAAATTCGTTGATGTGCTGTTTGACGAGCGAGAAGGCTAGTTTCTGGAAGCGGATACCGTCTGGAACCGCTGATGGAAAGCCGCTTGTGAAGAGAGGCGGGCAGCGTCGACTGACGCGACGGCGAGAGACAAAGAAAGCTCAGTCACATCCTGAGTGGTCACATCTACGCGGTGATGCCGATCCCTTCGTGCTCGGCATCTAAGTCTTCAAGTAATCCTTCACGTTTGACACACCGTGGCAATCGGACCTATTCTTGAACGCCGCTCTGGCTGCTACACGTGGTCACAATTCCTCTTTCTCTCCGACCAGCAACGTCGTCGAAAGATCTCACAACATAACAGGTCTTACAGACGGCTTGCTCCATGTTGTGCACTGTATTGGAGGGCAGAGGAACGCTCTTGGAAGGTAGGATGATGATAGACAAAGCAACGTCAGACATGTCTTCCTTTTGAGCGCTCCGCTCACGAGGTGTGTTCAAAATGCAATTCACGTCATAGCACACAGCCCATCAGTTAAACCGAGATGTCCAGAAATAAATGTGAGGAAACCAGCCTTGAGGCGACAGAGCTAATAGAACGAAGCTGTGAGTGCCGGGTAGTCGGGAACAAAAATGCAAATTAGGAAGTAGGCAAACAGGTGCATATGAAATCTGCTTAATATACGAGTAAAGTAAAGTTAAGACAAGTAATCCTTCACGTTTGACATGCCGTGGAAATCGGACCTATTCCTGAACGCCGCTCCGGCTGCCACACGTGGTCACACCACCTCTTTCTCTCCGACCAGCAACATCGTCGAAAAATCTCACAACATACCGGACCCAACTTGCTAGCTGAATGACCTCTACACCCCCTCATCAATCAGGAGTTGGATCGGGTCTGACCGGTGCGTTACCTCTGGCTACCATGACAACCCCAGGGATCTTTGCTGCATCCAACTCGCCCAACCCACCACCGGAGTCGTCGTTTGAGTCCGATTGGCTGCCAAACTCAATCATGATTGTGAAGCTGGCCAAAGACGGAGCCGAGGCCATCCCGTTTTCGTTTGTGAAAGGTGTCTTTGGCATGGTTCTTACTCTTCTGGAGACTGTCCAGGTTTGTGAATACCTGAGCTATGGCATGATTCTGACTGGTTATCCACAGAAAGCCAAGGAGAATCATGATAATTTGAGAGAAGCCTGTGCACATGCACTAGAGATTGTGCAGCATGTCGACAAGATGATCAAATTGCATGGCGATGCAATAGCAGGGATGTTCAAGGACATGTGTACCAAGTTTATGAGGTCAGTGATGTCACACTGGATGGTGTCTGTGCCACAAAATTTTGTGCAGTTTCCTGGAGAAACTCCAGCAAAGTGTGGAGCAATTGAACACACAGCAATCAGGAATGAGAGGATATTTCAAGAGAGTTCTGAAAGCAGATAGCACAGCAGCCAAGATTTTGGCATACAGGGAACAGATTAAACAGTTGCAAGCCAACTTTATGGTGTGTTTCTCGATATGTACCTGTCACAATTCTTGATACATCCAACCACAAGATGGTTACCTTGATTGACAATAGTGCCGCTTTGATGAAGGTTCATGAGAAACTCTCTGTGCTTGCACTAGCCAATAGCAATATAAAAGGTAGTCCTCATGACTTGAGTCATATTTTAATCTAACTTCATGCAGGTGGTGTATCAGATCAGCTGGTGGAACCTCTCAGAGAATGCCCACCTCCTTCCCCAATGTTTCAGGGTCGCCGAAATGTTGTAGATCAAATGCATGCCTACTTTACACAGAACATAGGACATCGCCATGTCTGTGTTCTTTACGGATTAGGTGGGGCAGGTAAAACACAAACAGCATTGAAATTTGTGGAGGAAAGCAGCAGGTTGGGACGGTGAGGTTAATTGGCTTGCTCCCTGCTATCATCTGATACTTCCAAGCTTCTCAAATGTCTTTTTTATTGACACAAGTACATTGGGCACCCTCAAGCTCAGTTTCCGGGGACTAGCAGTTGCCATGCATGCTGGAGATACCACTGAGCATGCCTTACAGTGGCTCATCACACAACGAACTGAGTGGCTTCTACTGTTCGATAATGCAGATAACACTGGCATTGACCTTCAGCAATTGATGCCTAGATGCAGCCACGGAAATATCTTGATCACAACCAGGAATCCCGTGCTTCGTGTGCATGCACCAGATTCACATTACAGGCTGTTGGATATGGAGGAAGCTGATGCAGTGGAACTACTGCTACGAAGCAGTCTCACTAAATCCACCCCTGAGAATAAACAGATAGCCAGAGTGATTGTTCAGGTGAGTGTAGCATGATTTGATGGAATTTCTATTAAAACTATGGCTTCATCAGGTACTGTATTATTTTCCCCTTGCAATAATACAGGCTGCGGCATACATCTCAAAAACTTTTGTGGGTCTTGAAAGATATCTGGACCTGTACATGCAGAACAGGGCCTGTCTGTTGAAGGAGAAACCAGCTCAAACACAGGATGGCTATGCATTCACAGTGTACACCACATGGGAGATCAGCTTCAAGTGTTTGAGCAAGCCTGCTGTACAACTGTTACAACTCTGCTCATTCCTTCACCATGAGGGCATCACTGAAACAATATTTTCGAGGGCAATCCATTACAAAGGGACGGAACTGGGAGGACTGGGGCCAACAACTGAAGATCTCAGGGATGCTCGAGAATTTCTAGCTCAATTTGTGGCACCATCTGGAACTTGGGATTCATTGACTTTTGAAGAGGTCATGGCTGAGATCCAAGGATATTCTTTGATTGAACTAGATAGTCAGAGAAAAACCTACTCAATTCACCCCCTTGTGCATACCTGGACCCAAAGTGTGCTCCCAGATGCACAAAGGACTTGGCACTGTGTGGTTACAATCATTCAGATGTCAGGTCCATTTGGATTCAGAGATAGATCAAATCAACGATTTCATGTGCAGTGCTTGCCCCATATTGATTCCCTCTTGACTGAAGTCAAAAGAACAGAGTTGAATTACCAGATGACATTTGGTCTTATATATTATCTGGGAGGCTATCCAGCAAAGGCCCAGCAGCTGCTATCCACTTATGCAGGGATAGCAATACAGCAGTTGGGGCAAGAGCATCCTGAGACTCTGAGTGCTAGGGCAAGCCTTGCTGCATCATACAAGGCACTGGGCCGATCCAAGGATGCAGCAGAGCTTGAAGCTGTGGTTTTGGAGCAGAGCAAGCTCCTCCTTGGGGAAGAACATCCTGACACCCTGATTGCCATGGGAAACCTTGCTTTATCATACGGTGCACTGGGCCGATCCAAGGAGGCAGCAGAGCTTGAAGCTGTGGTTTTGGAGAAGATGAAGCTCCTCCTTGGGGAAGAACATCATGAGACCCTGATTGTCATGGGAAACCTTGCTCTATCATACAGGGCACTGGGCCAATTCAATGAGGCAGCAGAGCTCCAAGCCGTGGTTTTGGAGAAGAGGAAGCTGCTCCTTGGGGAAGAACATCCTGAGACCCTGATTGCCATGGGAAATCTTGCTCTATCATATGGCGCACTAGGCCGATCCAAGCAGGCAGCAGAGCTCCAAGCTGTGGTCTTGGAGAAGAGCAAGCTCCTCCTTGGGGAAGAACATCCTGAGACCCTGATTGTCATGGGAAACCTTGCTCTATCATACAGGGCACTGGGCCGATGCAAGGAGGCAGCAGAGCTTCAAGCCATGGTTTTGGAGAAGAGCAAGCTCCTCCTTGGGAAAGAACATCCTGACACCCTGATTTCCATGGGAAACCTTGCTCGATCATATAGGACACTGGGCCGATCCAAGGAGGCAGCAGAGCTTGAAGCTGTGGTTTTAGAGAAGAGTAAGCTCCTCCTTGGGGAAGAACATCCTGACACCCTGATTGCCATGGGAAACCTTGCTCTATCATACAGGGCACTAGGCCGATCCAAGGAGGCAGCAGAACTTGAAGCCATGGTTTTGGAGAAGAGGAAGCTCCTGCTTGGGGAAGAACATCCTGGCACCTTGACTGCAAGGGAAACCTCGCTCAATCATACCAGGCACTAGGCCAATCCAAGGAAGCAGCAGAGCTCCAAGCTGTCGTTTTAGAGAAGAGCAAGCTCCTCCTTGGGGAAGAACATCCTGAGACCCTGATTGCCATGGGAAACCTTGCTCTATCATACAGGGCTCTAGGGCGATCCAAGGAGGCAGCAGAACTTGAAGCCATGGTTTTGGAGAAGAGGAAGCTCCTCCTTGGGGAAGAACATCCTGACACCCTGATTGCCATGGGAAATCTTGCTCAATCATACAAGGCACTGGGCCGATCCAAGGAGGCAGCAGAGCTCCAAGCTGTTGTTTTGGAGAAGAGCAAGCTCCTCCTTGGGGAAGAACATCCTGACACCCTGATTGTCATGGGAAACCTCGCTCTATCATACAATGCACTGGGCCAATCCAAGAAGGCAGCAGAGCTCCAAGCTGTGGTTTTGGAGAAGAGCAAGCTCCTCCTTGGGGAAGAACATCCTGACACCCTGATTTCCATGGGAAACCTTGCTCGATTATACGGGGCACTGGGCCAATCCAGGGAGGCAGCAGAGCTCCAAGCCGTGGTTTTGGAGAAGAGCAAGCTCCTCCTTGGGGAAGAACACCGTGACACCCTGGGTGTTATGGGAAACCTTGCTCTATCATACAGGGCACTGGGCCAATCCAAGGAGGCAGCAGAGCTTGAAGCCATGGTTTTGGAGAAGAGGAAGCTTCTCCTTGGGGAAGAACATCCTGACACCCTGATTGCAAGGGAAAACCTCGCTCAATCATACAGGGCGCTGGGCCGAACCAAGGAGGCAGCAGAGCTCGGAGCCGTGGTTTTGGAAAAGATGAAGCTCCTCCTTGGGGAAGAACATCCTGAGACCCTGATTGTCATGGGAAACCTTGCTCTATCATACAGGGCACTGGGTCGAACCAAGGAGGCAGCAGAATTCGAAGCCATGGTTTTGGAGAAGAGGAAGCTCCTCCTTGGGGAAGATCATCCAGACACCCTGATTGCCATGGGAAATCTTGCTCAATCATACAGGGCACTGGGCCGATCCAAGGAGGCAGCAGAGCTTGAAGCTGTGGTTTTGGAGAAGAGGAAACTCCTCCTTGGGGAAGAAACATCCTGACACCCTGATTGCCATGGGAAACCTCACTCTATCATACAGGGCACTGGGCCGATCCAAGGAGGCAGCAGAGCTCGGAGCCGTGGTTTTGGGGAAGATGAAGCTCCTCCTTGGGGAAGAACATCCTGACACTTTGATTGCCATGGGAAACCTCGCTCTATCATACAGCACACTGGGCCGATCCAAGGAGGCAGCAGAGCTCGAAGCCATGGTTTTGAAGAAGAGGAAGCTCCTCCTTGGGGAAGAACATCCTGAGACCCTGAATGCCATGGGAAACCTTGCTCAATCATACAGCACACTGGGCCGATCCAAGGAGGCAGCAGAGCTCCAAGCCATGGTTTTGGAGAAGAGGAAGCTCCTCCTTGGGGAAGAACATCCTGATACCTTGATTGCCATGGGAAACCTCACTCTATCATACAGCACACTCGGCCGATCCAAGGAGGCAGCAGAGCTCCAAGCTGTGGTTTTAGAGAAGAGCAAGCTCCTACCCGGGGAAGAACATCCTGACACCCTGATTGCAAGGGAAAACCTCGCACTATCATACAGCGCACTAGGCTGATCCAAGGAGGCAGCAGAGCTCCAAGCTGTGGTTTTGGAGAAGAGGAAGCTCCTCCTTGGGGAAGAACATCCTGACACCCTGATTGCAAGGGAAAACCTCGCACTATCATACAGCGCACTAGGCTGATCCAAGGAGGCAGCAGAGCTCCAAGCTGTGGTTTTGGAGAAGAGGAAGCTCCTCCTTGGGGAAGAACATCCTCAAACTCTGATTTCCATGGCGAACCTTGCTCGATCATACAGGGCACTGGGCCAATCCAAGGAGGCAGCTGACCGCAGAGCTTTTCTTTCCCCAATCTAACCCCCAGAAGAGGGAGGAATGTGAGTATTAAGCCTGCTTCTTTCTGATCCTCACAACCTGACAAGCAATCAGAACACAATTGATCCTGTCTGAACTCAGTGGAAGAGGCCAGTACCCCAGTCCACAGTCAGACCTGGGGTAGATCTGACATGCTGGCCTAGAGCTAGTTTTACAATCAATCTGATTTCATGTGGTATCAGCAATTATAAGAAGGCTATCCATCATCATCTATGAGCCCTACCCATAGGTAGAAGACAATGATCTTTAGATTATTGCCATGACCAGGGATTGTATCCAGGTAAGTCAGGTTACAAATCACATTGAGCAACATGAACTTCAAGATCAGTGGGGAACGTAACCATATGTAATACTGTCTTTGAGTCAAATGATATAGTCAAATGATATCAACACAATGGTCAGGCATAGAGGAATGGTCCCCTTAGAGTGCATCCAGGTGAGGCACATCTGAACCCAGAGGGGTGAGTCCTATGGCCTTGTTGGGGAAGTCATGTGAACTCGCATATTGACACATTGATGGGTGTGAAGCCTCTGTGCTTCGGCGCGGAGCTCCTCACAAGACGGTATCGGATTGGGGGCTCCAGAGGAGCCTCACCATGATCGCGAACCCAATCGTGGTCTTCTTGCTGATATGCAAGGCGAGTCCGCACCATTGCGGGACTCTAGCCTGTGATCCTGGCAAAGGACCGGTGTTACCCTCCGAAGGGCTCGTGTAACCTGGAGAGGTGGGCAGATGTATGGGTGCCCAGCCGGCGAGGGTTATATACTAGGTATCACACCGTACACTCTAGCCTCTAGTTGATAGGCGTAGCATGTTGTGGTGTGTGGTTCAGATTATATTATCTTATCTAATACATGTGGCAATGAGTTCCGCGGAATCGTGACTAATCAACCTAATTGGGAAATGGCCTCTGGGCATGCTACAAAGTGGACACTCCCATGTCACAATGGGCCAGTTTCAACTGTGATGAGGGCAATACAGGACTAGAGCGTGTAGTTTGGGCCCAGCTAGGAGGGGGGGGGGGGGGGCGCGGGAGCACAAATGGGCCTACTTGGCTCTTGTATTCCACTGTTGCCTCTCAGCTCTGTTTCAACAAGATAATTTGACGGATTTGGTGGAAAATGACAGAGTTCCGGTATATGTAAGATTGAGATTTGCACCACCTCCCTCAAGAAACACCATAGCTCAAGCCTTAGATTGTCTTAGTGGCAACTTAACAGACTTTTTGCTCTTTGTGGTGTTCCCGATGTTGCAAAATTCATTTGCAAAAAAAAAAAATTGTAAAGCTTTTTCTCCTCAAAACAGCATTCCATGGAAGGATACCCAGGCACTGCTCATTTTATGCTCAATTCGAATGAATCCCCTGGTTGAGTGAAAGCTTCCGCATGGTGATCAATGTGCTCTGAACCTATCAAGAAAACACCAACCAAAACCAAACCTCAACACAGAAGTGCGTCGGAACGAAACGGAAGTGCTCGAGAAGTCCACAGATAAGTATCAGACCCTGGTATAGGGCCTTATAAAAGGTTGCAAGGAATGGACTAGACCTCAGAATCAAGATGAGAGTGTTGCATTGTTTGTGGAAGTCCTTGGAATGAAGTCCAAGTACTTAAGCCTTGAGCTGAGTGAATCAGAATGGAACTGGAACAAACAACAAAGCAAGTGTAACACAACGAGAGGTTCAATGTGAATGGAACCCTTGCTGTGCAAGTGTTCAGGCTAGATCTGAGTGAACGAGGATTGACTCGAACAGACAGGAAGCACAGAGCACAGTGATTTAAAGCTTCACAGCTATAAGAACAAACAAGAACAAACAAGAACGAGTCGCTAGGGTTTCCCGAAGCAAGGTGGATGCTGCTGATTCCAAGCATAGACAGTAACAGACAGTAGTGGGTTCTGATCCCAAGCATAAACACAGTAGTGGGCTCCGTTCCCAAGCTCTTTAACAGTAGTGGGTTCTATTCCCAAGTTCCAAAATCCAAACAATCCCACTATCCAAGTGCAGGCTCAGCACAATCCCAACATTTCCAGTCACTTTCAGACTCTTCCAGACAACGGCAAGTCAGTTTCCAAGGATTCCAAACACACAGAATAAAGATCCTGAGCCAAGATGAATTCTAAGAGACACCTTGTTTGAACTCCCCGGTTTCTACCCGTTTCACAAGCATTGCCACCTACTAGCCATGGGGTGATTCTGTGAGGTTGCCCAAGATGCCCCTGCTACTAAATACAAAGTTCTGAAACACATGACAAAGACCAAGAACAAGCAGAAATGAGTAATATAGTCTGTTTATCTGTCTGACTGCTGTGTATCCATCATAGAATTGGGTATCTGAGTCCTTCTATTGGCTACCCATGTTGAGCACACCATTCTGGTGTGTTCCAGTGCACATGTATGGTTGGTAAGACTGTACCCAGCCTATCACAACTAACATCCTATGCTGATCCCGACTTGATAGTCCATTCCCTCCAATGCCAGTGCTTTCCTGTCTACCAGAACATCTGGGACAGGGAGTTCCAGTCCATAGCTCTTCAGGGATACCACATTTGAAGTACTTCTCAGTATGGGTACTTGCTCCAGGAGCTGATGAGTATAGGTCCAAGTGATCGGACCTTTGCTTAGTGACCATCCCATTTCCGGAATACCTGGGATGGCATGGAACCATCAAGATGCAATGTTCCCAGCCCTTCCAGTGATCATCTGATCAGAACGTGGTACGCGCTCGATGCCCAACACATGACAACAAGATTCCAGTCTGTCCCCATCCAGTTCTGTGAGTGAGAATAGAGTAGACTTCACATTCCACTTGTTCTGTGGGCTACACATCTCCTACATGTTTCGGAGCAAGCACATGCCAATGGTTACAGAGTGTTCCTCCCTGTTCCCATCTGTTACTCAGTGGTTCCTGCCCTGCCAGCTACTTGAGAACCTCGGTACTGACGCTTCTGGAGCATAATCAGGAATTTGTCCTGTCATGAAAACTTGAAAATGCGAAGATTTCATGGGTGGACAAATCCATGCTTATCAGGGGGCATCTAGTCAGCCTTGTCGGCAAAGCTTCAAGTCAGCCCTTGTATTGAATGCATCGGAGCCTTGGGGAGAAGTTGTGATACGGTGAATGATGTGCTCCGAACTAAACCCAAACAACCCACTTATCACCCAAATACAACCCAAGTCTTTCCGAAATAAGCAGTGACACCTACAGAATAAGACAGGGATCGGAAATAGGCCGATCAGAGAGCACAAGAGCTGACATTCAGATGAGTGATAGTCCCTTTACAGGTCCTAACAAGGTTGAAGGGAAGGTATGTGTTTCCCTTAGGAAGATAAACCTTCACTACAAGATATCACCAGGAATTGGCCTGAGCAATAATCGAGCAGTGGAAATAAGATCTTTGAAAGCTTCACAGCTTATGAGACAGCAAGTATTGAGGGTGGTGGTGGTGGTGGTGGTGACATCCAACAATGTACAGGAGACCTCAGAGAGGTCGATGATAACAATTCCAGATGATAGAAGCTCCGAAAGCTTATTTCCCAGACGGCTGAGATGATAGACAATAGACAAGTTCGATGGCGATGATGATAGACAATGACAATGACAATGGCAATAAACAACTCGATTCCCAGACATTAGATAGCCTCAATCACATCCAAGATGTTTCCAATACCCTATTCCTTATTCCAACTTAGGTTTCCCAATGTTAAAGTCCAACAACAATATACACTGCGCCAACCCCAACAGGACTGTAGACTAAAACAAAATTAGACTAAACCTAATCAGATAATAAGAATAGCGCAATCACAAGTGTTCAGCCTACTAATACACGGGTGATTCTGTACCCTACTCAAAACAATGTCCCGACTACTTATACAAACCCCAAAATTATATGCAAGTCTGTGAACAAAACAGAAATTAGTAAAATTGCCCGAGTTCCCCTTCCACAAACCGTTTATTCCGTCGGAAGGGCTCCTGCGAGCGTATTGCCATTGGCCAGTGTACAGGATGATTTTTGAACTGTCTGGAATCCGTCTATACCTAAACACCGCACATTTTGCGCGTTTCAGGAATAGTCAGATTACAGTATAGGCTTATTTCTAAGGACTGGTATACGGTCTCGGTATAGCCAGATGGGTCGTGATCACAGAGTAACGGGTACAAAGGGTAGGGAACTACCCTGCGGACTGACAGTGCTTGCCTTGAAAACTGTAGAGGAATGTGTAGCCCACAAACCTCTTTAGAGACTATTTCTGGTCTTATTCCCACACGATGGAATAGGCTTGACATACTGATGACAAGGGCATGCGGGAATAGTCTTATTTCTACACCAATAGGCCGTGCACCTTCCATGTGATAGGCATCAGGGCCCGGGGATATACATTCCGGTGAAGTTCTGGGACTAGCGAAGGTCGGCTAAGGAGATCTGATGGGATTGTTCTTATTCTGAGCAGACAAAGTTGGGGAAATAAGAACCCTTTCTGGGAGAAGTCTCACTAGGGGTATCTACGAGGAGCTGGAAGCCAGGGGAACATTACCCGATAGTCAGCGAAGGCAGGAAAAGACCAGGGACAACGGGAAATAGAACAAACAACTCGGTATCAGTCAGCCAAGAGACTGAGGGTTTCAAACCCCTAGGCTGACCAACACTGCTCGAACGGACATCATGATCGTCCTGTTCACCAGCCAATGGCAATACACTCGTGGGAGTCCTTCCAACAGATAAACAGCTGTGGAAGGGGAACTCAGGCAATTTTACTAATTTCTATTTAATTCTTGACTTGCATATGATTTTGGGGTTTGTATAAGTAGTCAGGACATTATCTCGAGTAGGGTACAGAATCACCCGTGTATTAGTAGGCTGAACGCTTGCGATTGGGCTATTTCTGGGGTTGGCTCAGTGTGTATTGTCGTTGGACTTTAACATCGGGAAACCTTAAGTTGGAATAAGGAATAGGGTATTGGAAATGTCTTGGACGTGATTGAGGCTATCTACCATCTGGGAATCGAATTGTGTTTTGGAATCAGCTACCGTCATTGTCATCAGCTATTGTCATCGGCACTTGGGAAATAAGCTTCGGGCTTGCTATCGTTAGGAATTGTTATATCGTCGACCTATCTGAGGTCTCCTGCACGTCGTCGGACGACACCACCACCACCACCACCACTCTCAACACTTGCTGTCTCATAAGCTGTGAAGCTTTTAAACCATCTTATTTCCACCGCTCGATTATCGCTCAGGTCAATTCCTGGTGATATCTTGTAGTGAAGGTTCATCTTCCTAAGGGAAACATATACCTTCCCTTCAACCTTGTTAGGACCTATAAAGGGACTACCACTCGTCTGAATCTTGGCTCTTGCGCTCGCTGATCGGCCTATTTCCGATCCTCGTCTTATTTCCGTAGGTCTCACCGCTTATTCCGGAAGGACTTGGGTTGTATTTGGGTGATAAGTGTGTTGTTTGGGTTTAGTTTGGAGCACATCGTTCAGCGTGTCTCCGGTTAGTGGAGGCAAACACTTACCTAGTAGTCTGGCCCCTTCATTGTATCAACCTCCCACACTTCCTCATGTTTCCTGGCCTGCGTCACATCAACGATCTCATCCTCCGCCTGAAAAAAAAAAAAAAAAAACGGGAAATCGGTTCGGTGCCACCCAGGCAACTGAGATTGTGGCAGGCGCAGGGGTGGGGTGTTTGAAAGGATGCAGAGGAGTTGTCATGGGTGAGTGCCACAAAAGCAACTCGGTCAGCAGTGCCACGAAGGCAACCGACACAGGGGGACAAGGGTGGCAGAAGAGAGATGGTGCGAAGAACCGGTAACACGTGACATTACTCTTGTTCCTCCTTCCTCCCTTAGACCTCCCTCTTCGGTGAACTTCCCCTCTTCTCAATGCGAGTTGCTTGTGTAGCACTCGTGGAGTTGCTTTTGTAGCACTCTGAGGGGCTTCTCCTTGTCTCATCTTGCCTCTTAAATCGACTCCCCTCTAGTCGCCTTGCCGTATTTTTCCTTTTCCCTTTCAGACGATGCTAACCCCCGTTTTCAGCCCCATCCACTGTGACCGCCAGCATCGCCGCCGTAGGCACACGACAAACACACAACGGTCCGATGCAGGAGACCTTTTGAGGGTGGGTTCATTTTGTTCTCTTTCGGCTTTTTTTGGTGGATCTCCTGTCTGTTCTGCCTTGTCCCGATGTCGCGTGGGAGCGCGGGGTTCGCGATGACGTGCGCGGGTGCGCCGCTGCGTGCATGGATCGTTCTCTCCCCTGGTGTGCCGCCTATGCATGATGGCAGTTGTTGTTGGGGGCATGGACTGGGTTTTCTGGGTGATCATTGTCTCGTGTCGTGCCACCCATGCATGGCGGCGGTTGTCGTTAGGGGCATGGACTGGGCGTTATGGGATTGTGTTGTGCCACCCCTGCACGGTTCGTTGGGGGCAGGGACTGGGTGTGACAGGGGATGCGCAAGGTGAGGGCAGATGCATGCACCCTCCACCCCGCCTTCCTGTGGAGCACGGAGTGCGAGACGGGGGAAACACGGAGCACGGGTGAGTGTATACAGTCCCTGTCGCACCTTTTCTCCAGTGCTGACTCAGAAGCACGGCGAGATGTGGGACCGATCCAATACCCCCTACAGCTCCCATTCGTCCACAAGCAGCGGTGCGTGCCTCGCACCCCTCTCAGCAGTCGTCTCCGCTTTGGCCTTTCACCCCTCTTCTCACCATGGCCCCGGCACCGGCAGGAACATACACCCTTCATACTCATCGTTTCGCTCTGGGTCCACTGAGCACGAGACGAACAGCTTTGCTTGCGGGAGTCACACTGAGCAGTGCTGCCGAGCGTGGGCCTAAGCGATTCCCCGCGGGATTGGGATCGGGCGGCAATGAAGGCAACACACGCAGGCTTGATGCGGCGGCGGTAGGAGGTGGTGTATCTTTTACGCCACATCCCCTTCCGCAGGTCTAGGATTAATGAAGGTTGAATTGTAGAATTAATCCTGGGCTTGAATCCTTTACATTGTAGGATTAACGTTTAAACACGATTTATTTAGGCTACGCATATAGGTACCATGCAGTATATTAATATTATTCTGTGATGAGATTAATTGGGGTGGTATTAATCACAGTAATGGGACTCTAAAGATTAATTGCGAACACGCACTGATAATCGGCAGCCAGATAATCGGACATGCCTGCGATTAATCGCATCTAGGATTAATCTACCATGTGGGTAAAATATATTGTATTGTGCATATGTGACAGGATTAAAGTAGGATTAATCGAGAAAATAGCGGCCCCAAGAATTGGGGCCCGGATTTAATCAAGCCCTCACGAAAAACTGGGGCCACGATTAATCGTAGCTGCTTCATATGTTGGTATATTGTATCTCCCCTCGTATTCACCCGGCTTCAATCCTATCGAAGAGGCTTTTTCCAAAATCAAAAGCTGGATTCGCCGGAACAACAGCCTGTTTTACTACGGCCCGGATGATGAACCCCATGCACTCATTTACAATATGCAGCAGGCGATGCAGATTATTACGGAGGCAGACACAATTGGCTATTTTCTTCATGCAGGCTACTTCTAGTCATTGTCTATACTCATTACATAATTTTACAACACCGATACAGCACAATTTAAAATCTTTATGTCCACCGTGACCTGTAAAAGCACTATACCGACAGCTGAGCCCGCTGCGGAACTGCCGCCTGCAGCTCTGCAACCTCTGCCGCCATAAACTCCATCGTCGTCAGTTGTGAAACAGCAATATATGTAAACGAGTCAGTCTTCTTGAATTTATGTTGGCGAAAGCGGGTGCAGATGTCGTCATCGAGCTGGTATTGTGTGCAAAAAGCCTCAATGGTGAGGCTTGGACCAGGAACGACACCGAATGGAAGGAGCATTAGAATGGAATTGGTGGGATGAGCAGAAGCAGGGGCAGGGGCAGGAGCAGGAGCAGGAGCAGGAGCAGGGTTACGAGTGTTACCGAAGAGACCAAGAATTTCGGGAGGAAAGTTGAAATTAATTTGGGGTGCAGGTGGTGTGTTAGCGTTCGCATTCAAAGCAGCTCGATGGGCTATGAGGGGAGAACGGTCAGCAAGAGACTGCGGGCTGGTTCTGTCGAAAAGAGCATTGTTCCGGGGTTTGTTGATTGTCGCAGATTGTTCGCCTTTCAACTAGCGGAGTGAATCAGTGTTTTCCAGATGAAAGTGCAGTAAAAGAACTCACAATCGCAGCAGCCCAACTCTCCATATGAGCATGGCTTAGCGCAAAATGGTCCGCTTCATCAGGATGCACAAAGCAGTGCTCACTTCCGCATTGGCCGTTTGGGGTCGGACACATCCATTCATGGAGTGCGCCAGCATTCAAGGCAACATTTGCAGGCAAGATATCGCGTTCCTTGTGAACCTACAGCGAGTCAGAATACAATTTATCAGAAAACACCGAAACTCACCTTGGTTCCTTTCCCCTTCGTGCCGCCGTCAGTGACATTGTTTTCCTTCTGCTTTGAAGCCTGTAATAGAATCAGGGAGCGCTTCCGATGAAGACGGGAGACATACCACTTTAGGTTCAATAACGATCTTGGCCGAAGGCGTTCCCTTGATCTTGAGTGCATTTGAAACAAGAATCTTGTATTTTTCGTAATTGGTCAAGGGAATTGATTCAGGGACCTGACGCGGAACGGTGAAAGTGACAGTGTAGTCAACGTTTCGAGATGCAGCGCGGTGCGAATGTTGGTGCGAATGTGGGATTTCAGCGTGTTCCAGGGCTTGTCGCTGGAAATGGTGAACACATCTGAGATAGGGGATCCACGGGAGCTTCTAGACTTCTTGGTTTGTTCGAAGGTGTGCCCGGAGGTGGTGTATTAGATTTCACGGGGTGAAGGCTCAGGCACTGCAAACGATTTAGCTGATTGCCCCACAACGAAGATGGCAAGACACACCAGCTTTCTCCTTCGCTTTCGTTTCGTTGGGACAATGACGGAATCATCATCGGAGTCCGATCCGGAATCGTCGTCGTCTGATTCTTCCTCATCGTCATCCTCGTCAATGTCCTCCTCAGCACCACCGTTTTCATCATGAGAATCAGTTTCGAATGCATGCCAGTCTGGGTTATGATATTCTTCTTCGTTATCACCCGTGGATCCGACCAGTGTGATATCCATCTCGTCATCAGAAGGAACAAGGTCTTGTGCGGCAAGTGTCGATATCGAGTCCAAAATCATCTTAGAAGAAGCTTGAGGGGCCATTGATAGGAGAAATAAAGAATAATAACAGCTGAGGCAAGCGGAATTAGTGAAAGGGGTGCACAGGGTGTGTGCAAGACACACCTTCAGGTGGCAAGAAAATCCGAGGCAGGCTGCAGCGAATGGTGAATGACGTGGATCGCAATACCGTCAAGAATGCTAAAAAAAATGTCGGCTGCCAGGTATGAAGGAGACCAGAGCACATACTGGCGGTGAGGAGTCGTTGCGAGAGTGGACAAAGATTGAAGGCTCAGAGCCGAATAAGTTCTAGGGAATGAGGATGGAAGTGCGGTGCAGGGTAGAAGCGGCCGAGAGTTTCGTTTTAACGCGCCTATTCCGAGCTAAATTGACGCGGAATTGAGCGAGAAAGAACAGATGCAAGAGAGGCGCTGCGCGGTGCGGGAGCCGAATAAGGTCGAAAAAAAACTCGCAAATAGGCGTACAGACCACATTAATTAAAAAGCGCGGTGGAAACGCTTTCGAACGCACCTATTTTCAAGGAGAACGGCCAAAGATTGAGCTCACAATGAGCGTAAGAAAAGAGGAAGTCAGCAGTTTGTTGAGTTTGATCTTATTTACTAAATCTGGCAACTGTCATTAACTTTGCAAACTGCTGTAATAACACTGGTACATCCAAATAAGTCCTGGGGAGGATCATTGAGATCTTCATTTCACTGATGCAATTTCACTGTGATAAACTTATAGGTTAGAAAACAAATATGGGTCTCACAGTATACAAAGTGCAGGAATTTGGACAATGATACAATATAAACAATGCTCTAAAGGATAGGGACCTGGAGGATTCAAGAAACTGCAGGAGCCCTTTTGAATGTGCTGTTAAACACATTGCCCACCATGCACAAACTGTTCATAGCTTTACTTTCATACAAGTGGCTGCTCAGCCTCCCTGTGGCAATTGATTGCTGATCACACAGTTCCCAAGAATTTTGTTGGGTAGGAGAGTACAACTGTGATCTGGACAGTACTCTAAAAGCTGTTGTGGGCCTTACCAAACTGTGTTCGATCTCTATACTATGCTACAGCATGACATGCTGTGAACAGTACTTCTCTCAAATTCTGCCCACTCTCTAGCTCCTTCCCATTGTCTGATAGCACCATTATCTACCAAACACTGCTAGATTCCGGTTCCCGGAGTGTGGAATTCTCTGTTAAGTTTTGGTGCACTTGAAACCAAAAGGATTGAATTAGGGAAAGCTGAGCTGAATCAAATGCCAGTTCAGTGCACACACCAGACATCAGACTTTTGACATTTTGATTATGAGGTTGTACAACCCCGAAAAACCTCGGAAAACCTGCAAAAACCTCGCAACCTCACAACATCAAAACCCTATGTCCCGAATCCACAACCTTGACTGTTTGAGCCTCCGTTGGGGCATTATTTCCCCTTTTTCTCACAAATCCCTTTGGGGACCAGATGCATTGCACTTCTTAAAAAGTTGGCAGACACCCCTTTCACGACTTTGGAGACATTTTTTTTGCTTGTTTTGCGGTTATGTTGAGGTTGTGAGGTTGTCGGCTAATCCGGCAACCTGAAAACCCCGAAAAACCCGCAATCAAAACGTCAAAAGGCTGATGGATATAATTCTGAAGCAGAGTATCAGATTAGGAAAATATTCAAGTTAAATGAAAACCATCTGAATTGGCTTAGTTCTGGTTCACATGAAACACAATTCCATACTATAAGCAAGATATGCCATTGCTCTGCTCTGGCTTGCAAAAATGGGAACAGAGAAAAAAACAATGTTACATCGCCCTTTTTATAAAATTGAGCCTTCTGTATGTCCGAAGCTGGATCCCCATATGGCTATATTATGCAGCACGGCAGACAAGCACCATCCGACTGGCATGCAGAAAGCAATCAATGTATTCAACTCCGTCAACTTGAGAGTGAACCGGTTCCAATACACAACAAAGAGGAAGGTGAATAAACTTACCTTAGCTTTGACTTCTAAGGTGCTGAAACCACTGCACAAGCTCCTCAGACAAAGTCTGGTTGAATTAAGGGGTACATAATCAAATTCAAAGAGAAAAAGGAATACTAAGATCCCAAACTCAGAGGCCAAAGCACTTGTCCAGCCTTGATTGTGTTGGCACCGGTTTGAAAAGGATGGAAAAATCAAGTAGCACAAATCAACCTCAAGTCCTATGAGTCTTGCGTATTTAGTCCAGGTTGATCTTGATATCTGCCAACCTCCAGGTGGCTTCGAGTTGATCCTTGGCCTTGGCTTTTGGAACTGCAGCACTTTGTGGCAGGGATGGTGGGGGAGAAAGTGGAATTAAATTAGGCAGTCTCTTTTGAGTCGGCTTTTGAGGGCAGAACTAATGATGTGGAAGTTGCATGAAGGTGCATCATGGCACACAGCCTAACAAAGGTGTAGAATTGCGGAGCTGGTGAAAAAGGTAATGCCTTGAGGCAACTTCTCTTGGTTGAAATGCAGTTGAACTGAGCCAGAAAGTTGGGTCTACAGAGTGATACTGAAAAATGCTGTTTGACTAGTGAAAAGCCTTGGAAAGCTGGAAAGTGACAGAGGGTTTCTGAAATTGCGTGGCAGTGGCATGTGAATATAAACAGGTGCATACTGATATAACCCATCTGCTTAATACATGAGGTATTTCAGATATCAGCTCAGGTTGTCTGAAATACAACTAGCCTATGTGTACACAGTGCCTGACACACTGACTCTGAGTCTAAGCAATGGAGGTATAAGTGCAGGTGTATGAGTCAGTCCAATGCATCCCAAAATCCGATGGTTCCACAAGTAACTTGTGAAAACTAACTTGCCCTGCCACAAGTAACTTGTAAGTAACTGTAAGTTACTTGTGGCAGAGCAAGTTAGTTTCTCCCAGGTAAGTTTCCGCACAAGTTAGCACAAGTAACTTGCAAGGTGATGGCAAGTTAGATCAAAGTAAGTTTGGTTGTGTTTGGCCCAACTAACTGGTAGCTAACTTGGGGCGATTAAAGGGGCATTTAGTGTGTGTGTGCTGGGGAAATAGGCTTTAAATTCTTCAATTCATGTAGTGACACATTTATATGAGGTCTTGGGCCAGTATCTAGCCTCACCACTGATGAAAAACCTAGGAACACCACGAAGAACACCCACCCCCCACATGTTTGTATTAAGACCATTATATAAGTTGGCAGTAAGAACAGCAGCGATAAACATTGTCTGGTGAAAAGTAAGTCCAGCCATTTCACCTGGGCCGAGCTAAAAGATCTCAGTCTGGATGATCCCTTCGCAGAAGCAAAAAAAAAAAAAAGACAATGTGGTGAGGCATCTTACGACCTCGGAGACTGTATTATGGTGTGCACAAACCCGAGTCGAGGGGGAGTACATGCCCACATTCTGGGCAAACATCAAGACTTTCATAAGGAAAGCCGCCGCTGCCCGCATCCCTCCCAGCTTTTGCCTTGCTATGGCTTACAGTCAGCACGGTAAACACTACAACTGGGAACCCAGGTCCGCCAGGGAAGACTTTCCACCCATCGCTGTACTCCCCAGCAAGCCCGCAACACGTCCATCTAGCCCCCTCTCTGATCTCTCGCTCTCCGGGATGGATGGTATGGCAGGAGCCACTCCAGTTCAACTTGTTCAAGTTGAAAATACAAGCGGTAAAAAGAGGAAGTAGTGCCAGAGTCCAGCCAGAGATGATGATAGCAACCACCAAAAGTCTCCAGGGGTGCGATACAGTATGAGGCGTGGAGAGAACGGTGATAGTCATTAGTTGATGCCATTGTATCTTCGTTTAGTGCCTTTCATGCAACACCATCAGTCTGCCAGTCTTCGGGTTATCTGCAAAATGCTAAGCCACACCCAAATTAATTGTGGGTGTTTAATAGCATGAGAGGAATGTCAGATAGTTATGTGGGAAGCTTACGAGTCCATCCTGTTGCTGTATTGTCCCTAATGTCGGGCGAACGGGGCAGCTTGATGCCATCTGATGGCCTGTTACTTTCTTTGATCTAACTTGGCCCGCAAGTTAGCGGAAGTTAACTTCAAGTTACTTCAAGTTAGCTTCAAGTTACTTTAAGTTGCAGCAAGTTACTTCAGTTAGCAAGTTAACTGCAGAAGGCTGCTAACTCAACACCGAGTGCCAGTTACTTAGTATCAAGTTTCTTCTGGGTTACTCCAGGAATAAAGGCCTCGCCGGCTTCGAGGATCGGAATTGTGCCGCCACTGGAGCTCACAGGTCTTCAATCTGCTGAAGGGGATGGGTAAAGATTCGAGAAGACCAAGGTTGTGTATTGGGTTAAATTTGATAAGAAGCCGCACGCGGGCTTAGCCTCTAGATGGATTGAGTCAATTGTCACTATAAATGATACCCGGCTGTTTCATCAGCCCAGGCTTTTTCTTCGAGTGGCTAATCCCAACATCCTCTTCAGATTTATACTAGGATCAGTTCGTATTGGATGTAAGGAGTCCAATTGGCTTGGTTGAACCACTGTATCACCGTCCATCTCTGAGCCTCCTTTCTCTGGCCCAATCTCATCCTCTGATTCCCCATAGTCTGTGCATGATTTGCAATCAAAGT
Organism: Mycena olivaceomarginata; assembly: GCA_029378375.1. Taxonomy (NCBI): domain Eukaryota; kingdom Fungi; phylum Basidiomycota; class Agaricomycetes; order Agaricales; family Mycenaceae; genus Mycena; species Mycena olivaceomarginata. The sequence goes on from JARKIC010002431.1 coordinate 39,396, forward strand.
GGACCAGTATTCCTCTTCTGCAGCAAGGGTTGGGAGCTGGACTGAGCAAAGGCCCGAATGTTCACGTTGCCCTGCCGCGGTGTTGTAGAACTTGAAAGACAGCGAGACTGATATTGAGATGATTCAATCGTATTCTTAGTAGATTAGGTTCACAATGCACCTTGGAGCAAGGAAATCTAGCTTGAACATATGGATTGAACATGATGCCTGCCTCGCACTTGCGTGGTTGGTAAAGTCTCGGGCACCAAGGAACTTTCGAGAACACCTAGTGAGAGCCCATTAGATGAGAATTGATAGGAATGAGGGGTTGCAACTTGAAGAGAGCCGAGCCGATTCAGTAGATCAAAACAAGGCACTGTGATTAGAGAGGCGGACCCATATCAGAAGAAGGCGGCTTCAAAAGGCAATGAAACGCACCTGGTTCCGAAGAGTTTAGTCAAGAAACACTGCCAGAAGAGGGAATTGTACTTGGGTGACCCGCACCCGTTAATTTGGAGCCCGTGGGAAAACTTAAGTTAACTTGCGGCACGCGTGCCGAAAGGGGCAAGTTCCGCACAAGTTAGTTCCCATAAGTTACTTTTTACGGACTCCCAAAATCCGATCTGGTATGTTTGAGGTGAGTGAAGGCAAAGACTAAATGTGGATGTGGACACTAGTACGGAAGACTAAGAGGGACATGTGAATGTAATATTTTCATCACTCACTACATACTTTTTGTATCTAGTGTCCATTCCCCCCATTCATTGTGTTCACACTCCTTCAACTCTGCTTCTACTTGCGGCAGCCGATATTTGATTGGATGATTATCGGAACCACCCCCTCTCCTAGTATATAAACCGCTGTGGTATTTATCTTGCTTTGGGGTGAATCCTACACTTGAAACAGTCACCTTGTGTTTGGTCTACTCAATCTCTCATGTGGCAGATCTCACTCCTTGCACATCTGTCATGCTGTGAGTATGGGAATCAAGTATGAGCCAGAAGGGAGTGGCAGATAAAATTAAGACAGTGAATTTTGACAGTGGAGTGAACTGATGAATTCTGGCACAAGGTTATGGGCAATTGAGGGTTCTGAATCTGGGACTGCAACCATTACCTGAAGACCCACAGCTGATCAAGAGGAAGCTTTTTGGAGCATTTTTATAAATTGGTGGGATAGGAAATGTCACAGGTTTTTTTATCTGTTAATTTGAGTAAGGTTTGAAGATACTCGAAGCATACCACCAGCATTGGCAACTGGATTGACTGAATAAGATGTTGTGAAAAGCAAAACATGATATTTTCCATGAAGGAGAGGACAAGAACCCATCTGGGGTCCAGGATCTCCCTAAGTAAGGCACAGGAAAGTCAGCACACTGTATTAACATCCATTGATGGTCTTCTCCAGACCTTATTGAATATTTGAACATACCAGTATTACTAGTGAGCAGAAAATTAAAGTTCCTACACTTTAAATACTGTGAGACCCAGATTTATTTTCTAACCTATAGGTTTATCACAGTGAAATTGCATCAGTGAAATGAAGATCTCAATGATCCTTCCCAGGACTTGTTTGGATGTACCAGTGTTATTAAGTGGAGAGCAAAAAAGTTCTTGTCTGTGTTGTAAGTTGGTTGCAAAAAGTCTAAGTCCAAAATATTAATTAGTACCTGGTTTATTCCAGGCTGGTAGGCAGTTTGCAATGGTTGCATGGCCTAGTGGTTATGGCACTTTCTTTCAGATTTTCTCGGTTTTGGAGAGGTCACTTGTTAGCACATTTTCGCCTTTGAGCCTTAGTGAATACTGTTTTTGTTCATGTTTATGTTTGAACATGAACCGTGATTATCCATGATTAACAACCCTTGGTTAAACAGAACCTCCATACCTCACCAATGCCCCTGGCCTTCCCTGTCCTCTTTCATGTGACTAAACAATCAAGGATCAAACCTGGTTTTCCGTTGAGACGCGGATTGTTCAATCAAATTTCATATAGATTATTCTTTTCCAGTTATGGCCAGCCCTACTCCCAGCACTCGAGACAAACCGCCTCCGCCCCTGAACCTCTTTGGGAAGGGCACCGCCCCCTGCCGATGGCTTCCCAGCGGAGCTTGAAACCTGAAGCCGAGCTGAGGCACGCGCCAAGCAAGTGTCCTCCCTCTCCCTCCCACAACGTCCCCCTTGCAATGCCTCTGTTCCACAACCACTGGCTCACGGATGTCAATGTGCAGGGTGTCCCCTGCCCGCAACCCGCCTGTACTCGGGTTCTCAGGTCCTCCCTGCTCCCCGCCAGTGCCAGTCTGGCGCGGCAAGTGATATACGGCAGTACATTCTCAACGCGTTTTTTTCGCCTCGCCCAGCATTAAATGCATCTTCTAGTGCTTTAACGAGGCCCATGGCCCCAAATATGAGTTCTAGGCCCTCGGCGTCACCCCCAATGCTCTTTCTGCTCCCGCCCAGCCTTCTTCTGCCTAGTCCGCCGTCCTAGTCCGCCGTTTTCTGCCAGCCTGCGGCCACCCACTCTCGCCACCACCTCTCGCCAGCTCCCCATGCCGGCCTCGAAGAAGCATCACCTCGCCGCCGCCGCAAGAGCGTCGCCTTTCAAACCCCTCGCCCCGCGAGAGGGAGCTTCCACACAAACACCTCGCCAGACAGCAAGAAGCCGCTGCGCGTCTCCCGCGCTGACCTCGCTGCTCCCGTCACCAACGCTTTCGCAAGAAGCGCGCAACAAGGAATTTGCCGTCTGCCTCGCCCTGGGGACCTCGTTGCCGCCATCGGCGACCACAACAGACACCCGCCATGTCTCGCTCGTCCCCTGGCAACACCACCATCGTCCAGGATGTCGCTGGCTGCGCGCAGATGTGCCACCCGCCACTGCACCACCTACTACCACGCCGCCAGCCGTGCGCACGACATCGACGATGCCGCCCTTGACGGCGGCTCCAACGGCCCGCCCCTGTGCACGTCCAGCCGCCACACAGCCTAAACGACACCACTATACCTCAGCGCCGTCCTCTGGTGCTGAGGTACAGGCTACTCGTCATGCTCCTGCGAATGGGCCACAATTTCTAAAGTTTTACATACCGCCTGAGACAAGTAGTAACTTTATATTCATTCTATAGCCTTGTTTTCAATACATCTTGTAGCTTTGTACTTTATACTGGCCATGTAATCTTATCGCTTTGAAGGATTCGTGGACTTGTTGTTTTCAGCCTCGTTCGGCACATCATGGCAGATTTTGCCTTGCCGAAACCTTGCCGACCACCGCTTTCCCAATTTGGAAAGCCGGCGGAGGCGGTTTGCAACCAACTACTCCCAGTCTATCCTGCAACTGATTGCAACCTAATGTAGGCATAATGACAAGTGTTCTAAAGAACCAGTGTGATCTTCTCGCTCTGGCTGCATTCCTTCTAATCAAGTCCACAGAAAAAGGCATCCGCCTCATGGCCGTCGGTCAAGGACATTCGTAAATGCATCAACACGATTATGGGACCAAGCGCTGCAGTCTAGGGATATATGGCAATAATGGATTTGAATTGGTGCATAGTATTTACGCAGTAGCTTTCAATACAACTCGTTTTTACTCAAACAATCCTGCTCTTTGTCTGAATAAACATCTCAGTCCATCTCAATCTATCCCATTCTGTGGAGATACGCTGTTGGTAAACGGGATCGTTTGAACGTTGGCGCTTAATAGCGCAATTGAGCTCGTGCAATACCGAAAATCAGTGCCACATTTGGGATCCTGTGAGTTGTTGCGAGTTGTGGTGAGTTCGGCTGTCAAAGTCTCGTTCTAACTCTCATAATCTCAAATGATCTCACAGACTTTTGACTGGGCTTGAACCCACGACTGGTTGATCTTGGGCCTGACATCGTTGGGAAGGAGAGCGAGAATATTGTGTAGCTCTCCCTGGAGCTCGTTATCAGTGGAATCAAACTCGTGGTCGACGTCGAAGTCCTCATCTTCCTCTGTGGTTGATATGCCATTCTCAATGAGGACGAGTGCCTTCTGTATGGCGAATCCGTGGCCCACATCATGAATGCGGGTCTCGGTGGTCTCTGTGTTGACTTCACCTTCACCCGCGTTGTGAGCACAGTCTCCGCGCTTGCACTTCTTCCACGGCCGCCTAGTCGCATCAACTTGCTGCTCCGCATCGACTGCACGCTGTTTCAAACTATCACACTCTTGGGCCAAATTGTTAGCTTGGAGCTGGAGGTCTTGGCCAATCTAGGCTCATTCATTCTGTAGAATACTTGGCCAGTATCTTTACAATGTACCTTGCGCACAGTCCTCAGAGACTTGCAGGGGGTGATCTGCTGAGTGAGAGCCAGAATTTCTTCAATCGGATGGGGCGTTGAGGGCAGTGTCAGGGTGTTGGATTGTGGTGCCATGGTGGTAGTGGTGGTAAGAGGGAGAGTAGAGTCCGCCAAATGTTTGTGGTTCAGTGGTTGACGTGGCCGCCCCACCGCCCCACCACCCCACTCCAATTACTTCACCACTCCAATTCAATCACGGTACCGTAACACTCCATCAGTCGATGTTTAGCGACTTGCGAGCACACTGACAACTCCTATACGGGATGCCCAAGGGAGGATACAAGCTTCATCGAACATGCAAGAGATCCTCCCCCAAAGACTCCCCACTGTGTTCCTTTTGCGGTGGCGCTGTCACCGCCAATCTCCAACATGCTAGGGTGTGCAATGAATACCGCAAATCTCGTCAAGATGCGTACCAGCATGTTATAGAGCAGAAGTGCCGCAGGGATGCGGGCCATAAAATCAGCACTACCTATCCACATTGTCGCATACACTGCCAATAATTGCCCGCCAGCGGCACAACAATCATGATTCAAATGTAAGCCCACCTAAGGGAGCAACTTTATTGCTTACGGCAACACCTCTTAGGTCATTTCGGCAGTGGTACGTGAAATGACCTATGAGGTCCGCGTCGGTGGTGCAGACGTCGTAGGCCGGGCTCGCTTAACTTCGCTTAGGTCTCCGCCACATCGGCATCGGCATGGCCCGCCTACCCCACCTCCCCCGCCTACCTCGGATTACCCTCACTGTGCAAATCACCTTTGAACCGCTGTGCAGCTCCTGCCGCTGTCTCTCTCAAACACAAGACAGCATGGGAATGGTCTCCGCCAGCCCCCACCCTCAAAAAGCTGCACTCTCTTACCACCCAAATGATCCATGTAATCACTGTACTATCCAAATTATCCACGGAATCACAATCCCTCAATCATGATGAGGAATTGTGAGCACACAAACACAACAGTTGTAGGTGTATGGGTTACAGCTCAGAGCACACCAATCTTCCATCCACTACGTGATATGGCTCGCATCATAGGCATCGGAGGTCCTGTGATTTGCCCGAAAAGTTACTGGTTCACTCAGTTCAGGTACATTATATACAAAATGAATATCATTGTCATATTCTATGAGGTCCAAGAAATAGTAATATACATGACAGGGCCAATATCCTCCTGCACCTTCCTTGCTCTTACGCTGCTCGGTAGCACGAGTTTTTTCCGTGTTTTATTCCTCTTTGCTGTTATATGTACTCCGGTGAACGATGTGCTCCGAACTAAACCCAAACAACACACTTATCACCCAAATACAACCCGAGTCTTTCCAGAATAAGCGGTGAGGCCTACGGAAATAAGACTAGGATCGGAAATAGGCCGATCAGCGAGCGCAAGAGCCAAGATTCAGACGAGTGGTAGTCCCTTTATAGGTCCTAACAAGGTTGAAGGGAAGGTATATGTTTCCCTTAGGAAGATGAACCTTCACTACAAGATATCACCAGGAATTGACCTGAGCGATAATCGAGCGGTGGAAATAAGATGGTTTAAAAGCTTCACAGCTTATGAGACAGCAAGTGTTGAGAGTGGTGGTGGTGGTGGTGGTGTCGTCCGACGACGTGCAGGAGACCTCAGATAGGTCGACGATATAACAATTCCTAACGATAGCAAGCCCGAAGCTTATTTCCCAAGTGCCGATGACAATAGCTGATGACAATGACGGTAGCTGATTCCAAAACACAATTCGATTCCCAGATGGTAGATAGCCTCAATCACGTCCAAGACATTTCCAATACCCTATTCCTTATTCCAACTTAAGGTTTCCCGATGTTAAAGTCCAACGACAATACACACTGAGCCAACCCCAGAAATAGCCCAATCGCAAGCGTTCAGCCTACTAATACACGGGTGATTCTGTACCCTACTCGAGATAATGTCCTGACTACTTATACAAACCCCAAAATCATATGCGAGTCCAAGAACGAAATAGAAATTAGTAAAATAGCCCGAGTTCCCCTTCCTCAGCCGTTTATCCGTCGGAAGGGCTCCCGCGAGCATATTGCCATTGGTTGGCGAGCAGGACGATTGTGATGTCCACTCGAGCAGCGTTGGTCAGCCTAGGGGTTTGAAACCCTCAGTCTCTTGGCTGACTGATACCGAGTCGTTCATCCTATTTCCCGCTGTCCCTGGCCCTCTCCCGCCTTCGTTGACCATCGGGTAATGTTCCCCTGGTCTCCAGCTCCTCGTAGATACCCCTAGTGAGACTCGTCCCAGAAAGGGTTCTTATTTCCCCAACTCCGTCTGCTCGGAATAAGAACAATCCCATCAGATCTCCTTAGCCGACCTTCGCTAGTCCCGGAACTTCACCGGAACGTATATCCCCAGGCCTTGATGTCTGTCACATGGAAGGCGCACGGCCTATCGGTGCAGAAATAAGACTATTCCCGCATGCCCTTGCTATCAGTATGTCCAGCTTATTCCATTGTGTGGGAATAAGACCAGAAATAGTCTCTAAAGAGGTTTGTGGGCTACACATTCCTCCACAGTTTTCGAGGCGAGCACTGTCAGTCCGCAGGGTAGTTCCCTACCCCTTGTACCCGTTACTCTGTGATCACGACCCATCTGGCTATACCGAGACCGTATACCAGTCCTTAGAAATAAGCCTATACTGTAATCCGACTATTCCTGAAACGCGCAAAATGTGCGGTGTTTAGGTATAGACGGATTCCAGACAGTTCACCGGTTCGAGCTCCCTGCTTTCTTGGCCTGAATCACCTCCAATGCAAAATTGATCCACCTCCGACACCTTTGCTGCCTTCTCTCATGTTCAAACGTTGTTTTCTAGCTCAGGTACCCGATAGTTGAACAGTTCTATGCAAACAGTGGCCATTGAGGTATGCCAGCTCAAATACTCCTGATTTTCAAATGTTCACCTGCATATACAGTCCTTGTGTATGAACCACCTCCGTTACAACAATGGTTCTAGGTCCTGTTGAAACATCTTTCTGAACCTCAGCCTAACAATACTGGTGCCATCTCCTGAAACTCACAGCCATATGCCTGTCGACCAGTCTTATAACTCCCTCACCTCTGTCACAGTAAAAGTCAATCTGTGCGGCCACCTTCACTTGTGTTGGCTTGTGAGTTGCTATGGGTTGATCTGCCAGACCGCCATTCACCTGTGTGCATGATGCCCGCTGTTGATTGGACTCCACATCAGACACCTCCAACACCTCCAACGCACCTCCAACACCTCTACCACATTTTCTCGGTAGTATACCAACTTACCCCTGTGGTATGGATATCTCTCATCTCTGTGGTCTCATTGAATTTCAAGCACAACTGATGTACATGGCTACCTGTTTCAAGATATGAGTTTACTGTGGATGTAATGAGTGAAGTTCAACATTCCATATTTATTGTCCACCTCTATTGACTCAAAACAGCGATGCAACAATTTCTAAGGCACAAATATAACATCAGATCTCAGCTTTCACAACAGCACTGACAGAGCTGAACATAGGCCTTCAAAGTTTGTGGGGAATAGGAGGTGTTGGAGGCTCCAGCTAAGCAGAAGCAAAAGCGTGGATTGTATATATGAATGAGAGGTTATAAATGTTTGAAAACATTTTCCATGATATTGAAAGTTCATTGAAGTGCCGCAAAAGTTAAGATCACTTCGCGTTGGTGGCGGGCCGGAGCCCGGACCGTCTTTGATCGGCCAATCACAAGATGAATAACAGTCGGCCCTCCGCAAATTAGACCCCACACACCCAATACTGGATGAGATATCACGACCAGGGGCTCAAATTAAAGCCCTGGGTCGCCCCATGAATAAATGGTCAAAACATCCTGGGTTATCTGAAGGTAAAGTTGCCATGCAAGAATATCACCGAATCCATCTAGGTTTCGTAGTTGAACCTTGGCCAGATCCTTCAAACTTCAAGTTCAAAAACATTGTGAATTTCTAGAACTCCAAAACTCTTCAGCTATAACTCAAGTGACTTCTGACAGGTATTAGATCAGTAAACAGTGTGTATTCAGAATACTAGAACATGGATATTTGGGGGAGACAACGAAGTTTGCTATTATTCTCATATATGCAGTCAGGGATGTCGGTCTTAAAGCCCATTTTATTGTATATGGTCTTGTTCTGTTCATTGAAGTTTTCGGTAACCATTTCCGGCAGTCTTTGCGCTCTTAAAGACAAGAAGAGGGCATATCGGAGGTGTAGGAGGCAAAGTAGGCATTCATTAGCTGAGTCAAAAGTATCTACCAAGTAGGTTTCAAGCTCGAAAAGTACACTCAACCCTAAATGCACTCGCTAGTTCGCCTTGGGACCAATCTGGGGTCAGAGTAGGCTAAAAATTCGAAAATGCCATTTGGTTGAAATATTGAACTGTGCTGGGATAGAGTATATAGCATACTATGATATTCCTGAGCATTGGGGCCTTGAACTTGGGTGTTCGTCAGCTTTGATTCCGACTTAGAGGGCCCGCAATAGGCCAAAAGTGGAAAGACACTCTTTGGTTGAAACTTTGAATCCTTTTAAGAATAACAAGAGCCCGGTGTGTTTGCAGCCCACCACTTAAAGAAGTCGCAATTGGTTGATCTTGGTAGTGCATTGGCAAGTGGCTCCAGAGCACTGATAACAGAGACTGTGGATGGAGTTGAAAGGTGTAAACTTATAGAGAGGGAGATCTATATGAGACTGTACTAACATGTTAATGTGTCTCTTTACCACCATAATTCCAGTTCTCTTGAATGTGTTACCCTGCAGCCAATTCCAGTGGACTGAAGGCTGAACTTGCAAAAGGGATAAATCAGTGTAAAATATGCAATGGAGGTGGCCAGCAACACCAGTGATATACACAGAAGTGCAGCTGAGGTGGGAAGGGTGTTTGACAATTGACCGGGAAATGTTTTGGCAAAAAAAATGAAAAAAGAGAATGGTTGCCGGAGGCTGACGGAGACCACTGTCATTGCCCATACTGAACTGAACCACTGCTCAGCAGCTGTGAGAAGATCCCAAGGTTTGCTTTCCTGCTTGTAGTAGTAGAGATGCCACTAAATGGGAAAATCATTCTAACGTAGGTGCTGGGACCTGGTGGAATGTGATGCTTGGGTAGAAGCACATATTTACAAATGAGCAGCACCAGAAAGATACAAAAGAAGCACAGTGCTGTCAAGCTGGCGCCAAGAGATGAGCTGGAAAGAAATAAACCAAAACCTCTGCAATGAAGGTGTCGGAGGTGTTGGAGGTAGAACAGGTTACTTGCTCCTGCATGTAGAGACAGGTTAGGCGGATTTATTGGAGTGCATTCAAAAGAGATGGGGTGTGGGTTAAATTGATGCTAGCCAAGCAGTACAGGAAGGAGGGAGGTGCAGGGGGAGCACCCCTGTTGCAGGCTACATCTGAGCTATGAAGGTGTCGGAGGTGTTGGAGGCAGAACAAGTTACCTGCTCCTGCATTCATATTGGACTACATTTGACAGACACGGAGTGTGGATCGAATTGACGCTAGCCTAGCAGTACAGGAAGGAGGGAGGTGCAGGGGAAGCACCCTTGTTGCAGGCTACATCTGGGCTACAACAGTGGGAATATACCGGGAACTGCCGGAATAAAGCAGGCAACGGCAGCCAACCCCAGAGCGCAATATACCCAGATGGGGATATGTGACTAATAGCACCGTCACCTCCGACTCCGAGGGACCTCATAGGTCATTTACTGTACCACTACCGAAATGACCTAAGAGGTGTTGCCGTAAGAATAAAGTTGCTCCCTTAGGTGTGTAAGCCCTCCGGAGCTGCCGCCAATGGATATTGAAGCAGATCTGGATGAAAACACAATAGCACAGCTTCCCAACCCGGACCTATTTGCTCTGATGGATGTGGACTCCGACAGCTCTCCCGACCATGCAATTCCGACGGTCGAGCCGCCGCCTCATTTTATTTTTGTAAATCATCATCCCCATGCAAACAAACCCAGTGAAATCATCCCCCTCAATACCGACCTAGCTTCGGACACGCCCAAATCGACGAGTAATGCGGTAACCCCACCGATGGACCGCCCCTGGGCACCGTTTCGTACATATGCGGACTTTAAATTTGCATCGTGTCGGGTTAAAAGACGGGCTCCACACTCTGAAATCAACAAAGACCTTCTTGATCTTCAGGATGGTTCCTTCTCGACCGACTCTCTTGTAAGCTTCCGCAACCACTGCGACATGCAGAGGGTCCTGGCAGCCGCAAGAGTTATTACTAATGCTGCTGTAAATTTTCTAATCTGCTTATCTTGGCCAGGACATGACCGTCCAATCTCATTAGTTCCGTAACAAGACTTTAACAATTGATTTTGAAGGGGACCATTTCGGTGGCACGTACGAGGTCGATGTCGAGTTTCGTGACCCATGGTGCATCATTACACATTGGGTTTGTGATCCCACACTCGCTCCTGTCAGCACCTGGTTCTCTCGGGAGAGATACTGTAGAATTTCATTCAATTTGGCAGTCACGCGTCACGCACCCCCTGTGCCGCGATGAATTTTGGTATCGGTCATGGGTCACGGCGCCCAGTGCCGAATGTAAAATGCGTGACACTGGGGCCAAATCTCACTTGAAGGTGCAATAAGGCAGAATTTTCGTAATTTTTCGTCTTGCATGCCGAATTTTTGGAGGTGTCACACCAAAATTCCTTAGTTGCCGAAGTGCCGAATCGGTATTTTGGGTCACGGGTCACAACCCGTGCCGAATTGAATGAAATTCTACAGTATCTTTGTCTGCACGGCAGAATTCAAGTTTACCAATCAAATGCACTCTACAATGAGCCATTCACGGGTGAAACCTGGCGACAGGTTGATGTACATCGCATTATTATATTCTGCCAAGATGCATTCACTCATCCTTTTATTTATTTACAGGACGACCTCCCAGGAGATGGGTCTTATCCGGCGTGTTTCCTTGGCCTGCATGTGTGGTTGGACAAGGGACTCGTTTCCACCAAGGTCAAAATGCATCCCATCCTTATTCGGGGTTGCTGGATCCACTCGGTGACATGAAACGGCTCCGGTAATGGGGGCTCCGCGGTGGTAGGGTTCGTAAAAATGGTACGTGACCATGTTTACTGCTGCCGTTATTTCTCTGTCAATGATTTAAAATACTACGCTCCAGCCCGATAATATATGCCAGATCGATCCGCGGACTCTAAAAGGGTCTACACACAGTAAATATGATCTACTCAAGCGCATGATATACCGCAGAGTTTGCAAAATTGTCATAGCCCCATTGCAGGATCGCTCGCATCACAGCGAGGCTTTACACTTCGGAGATGGTGTTGTTCGGGTTGCACATCCGGGGGTTCTGATTGAGTCAATGGACTTTGAGGAGCTGGCCACGTGGCTTGCCATCCGCAATTCCCGGTCGCTTCATCCATGTCTGCAATGCATGGTCCACTGCCATGATCACTTGCATTGCCTCTCACGGTCCTACCCAACTCGAATAGCAGAATCCATGTCCGCTGCTCTTCTACAGGCGCCAACCATGTCGAAGACCCAGTGAAATGAATTCTTGAAATCGCACAGGCTCCATGACTTTGAGGTACGCTCTGACACAACTCGATTTATTCGGATATCTCACGCACTCCCCCGGATCCAGCATTTCTTGTGGTCGTTTGCCCACTCTGACCCGTACAAAGCTAGCAGTCACGACTGCCTCCACTTCTTTGATGGCGGAATCTGAGGGCGACACATGTGGGTCTTACTCAAAGAGCATCTCCAGCGCAATGGTCTTGCAACCACCTTCAACGAGAAGTGAGTGGCCTGCCTTCTGTACCAAACTGTGCGAAAATGCTAACACTCTCTAAGCATGAACCACTTTCCGCCATGGCGTGATCTCAAGCACCTCTCGTCTCCAACAACGATCGACTACTCCGATGGTCAGACATTTTTGGATATTCTCAAGGTGAACCTGCATCCCATGGAGTTTCTGTCTGGCACTGAATATTAATAACGGTGTGCCCTGCCTTGTCTGGTCCAGATTCTTCCCGCCAACTCTTGTCTTGTGCAGGGAATGCAAAAGGTCCGAATATTGCTTGGCCTCGAGGTCATGACCACTTCGCGCCTTGAGCTCCTTCAAAAAATGATTGTAAACTATGAAAAAGTCTGTAAGGCATGTTGCTCCCTTCCCTGGTATCCTGGATATCAACGGTTGACTGGTGCTTATGCAGGACGTCTCAGAGAAGCACGACAAGAACTTAAACTTCCTCAAACAACATTTTCTCAGCCACTCGATCAACAATTTTCGGGCCAAGGGAACTAGTCAGAACATGAATACCCGCGTTGGAGAGGGCTTTCAACAAGAGGTGGCCGCACAGTACAGGAAAACAAATGGGAAGAATGCCGAGCATCAGGTACGGCAGTCTTATTTCGTGCATTGGATGTTCTTACTGTAGCATTTCAACCGAATGTTCACATCATGTCACCCGTCACCTCAATGTTCACTGAACTTGGTGTTCATTTCTCGGCAATCAGTGCAGAATCACCTTGTATAGTATTCCGGCATGACACATGCCGGACCGAAAATTTTGGCATTTTTCAGCCTGTTTGACCGACAGAAATTGAAAAGTCACTGTCACCCATGCCAAAAATGTCCAGTTCACGACCCTCCGTCACCCGTCACCTGAACATTCGGTCGAAACGCTACATTAATTGGAATGCTCAGACGTCCATCATGGACGAAAATGAAGAAACAATGGCCCGAATCCAGATGGCGGTCGACGGATGGCTCAAGAGCCAGCAAGAGGAAGAGAAGGAACAAATTCTTGGACCTTCAAATACAGCAAGCCCTCATTGGAAGTTGGGCTCAGCGGACCCTCGGATTACAATTGTTTGTACTGAGGCACGCAACCAAAGCAATCCGTCATTTCGGGAATTCAATTTGAAGCTCCGAGAATATCTAGCACGCCATCATACATTGCATTTTGTCCGCCCAGATCAATATATACCGGTATGTCCAATCCGATCTCCCTTGAATTGTCATTGACACGATACGGCTGAAGATCGAGCCGTGCAAGGTTCTGTATGTCGAATATCAGTCAAAAGTTGACTGGAAGCTTGCACGGGATATCCTTCGCTGCAACCCGAACTTTCACTCCCGACCTCGGTACGATTCTATCATTTACGAGGCCCAGGACGACGACTTGGCAATGGGTCAGCTCGAAATTCGAATTAATGTTCCGTTGTCATCTGCCGCAGAGAATTACTCTTGATAAAGCAAGTAAGGCTGACAAGCGGCACAGCCTGCTACTGGTTGATTTCAATCATGGAAATAATTTTCAAGTGCACAAAGTAGTGTTGATTCTGAGCCCTGGCAAACAGGTATTGTTCCGTACTAAAATTAGCATGGTTGGTTATGTTGCGAGAACAAAAAACAAGCACTGCATTTCGGCGGTCTCTGGACCTAAGGGTGCGCCGAGGTGCCTCGGCAGACCTGGGCGCACCTTAGGCTCGGCAGACCCTGCCGAGGTCTGCCTAGTGTTGCAAGCCATAGTGGCGCAGCTCTTTTCTCGCCGAGCCATACAGTGGTGAGATCGGCAATCGGTTCCATCATATTCCTGTGGGAAAATATGAATAAATTGACATGGGAATGGTGGACTATACCAAGATGTGTGCATAATTAATACTAGACAATTGGATGATAAATAAATGGTTATTGACACTGGAAAGAGGGACCAGCTAGAAGAAATGGAGGTCGAGGGCCATGCTCGCAGGCTGCGCTGACAGGCAAACACTGACAGCCGTCGCCACCTTGTCTAGCAACCGCGATTAGCCGACTTCAAGTGAGCCGAGTCTCTATATCTCCGCGGATATGGCCACCAGCTAGGCCATCCAGAGTCCTGCCTCGGCCACAGTTGGCAGAGTAGATACATCGGAGGGCCTTGGGGTGAGATGCGTAGAGGAGTCTCAGCGCATCTGGAGGGAGGTGGCGCGAGGTGGTGCGAGGCAGCCTCGCACGAAGCTTGCCGTAGCTGGGCACAGCTTTTCCGGGAAAACCCTGCCGAGGCGCCTAGACCAACCTCGGCAAAGCCTCGCCAAACATGGCCGCACGTGCGTCCAGGAACTGCCGGAATGCAGTGAAGTAGAAACCATTATGCGGAATGGGTGGCCCGAAGTTCACTCAGTCGATGCTGACGCAGCTTGCATTGGGCTGACAACACATCAGATTTAAATTTGACCATGTAGAGGGAGCAAGCACTGCGTTCCCACCCCCTGTAGACACACGTGCTTCGAGCTTATCTGATATGTGTTTACCTGTGGTTACATGCCGCGATCTTCGGCTACATGGGATCTACGGAACATAGCCGAAGATCGCCGCCTGTAAACACATATCAGATAAGCTCGAAGCACGTGTGTCTATGTGTGTCTACAGGGGGTGGGAACGCAGTGAAGACTCCGAAAAGGAAACACAGAACACAGTCGAACTGTTGCAGAAAATGAACCCAGGATTCGTAGAGTCTATGTGGTGCTTCGTAACAGCACAACACAACAATGTGTCTCGCCTTTCACCATGATCACCAGTAAAAGAAGGCGGCATCGTTGAGAGCGTCCAGAACAAAGAGCATGTTATGGCATAAAAGCCGATGGTCCGAAGACGTGGCTGGCACTCGTTGGAGGTACATAACTGAGACACGTTAATTTGGAACGGAAGGGGATTGTGCCTAAGATGCCGCGGCAATTTATGGCTCCACAAAAACTCGAATTTTATTTGAATCAAACGGCCCCACGAAATCAAACTTATCAAAGTGATACCGGCTGCTAATGACCTCTATTGCAACTCCATTCCGTCCCCAAGCCGTGATGCCGTAAAGACGGCCGTAACGGCTCCACGGACACGGTCAACACGGCTCATTCGCGAGCCGTGCCCGTACCGCGTATGAAAGACGCGGGAGCTGCACGGTGATGGGACCGGGACCGTAATACGGTACCGTATTCCGTGCTTACACGGTTACAGTTGCCAGCCCTAGATGAAACAGCCGCCTGTAGCTCGGGAATTGAGAAAGAAGGAAACAATCTGGAGAGAGAAATGACATTGATATTGAAGAGCCAGGCCAAAGGCGGCAGATGCAAAAACCAGATGATGAGACATGCTTGACATCATAGAACTTTTTGGTAAATCAGTGCTGACGTGTGGGAGGTTCAAACATCGTTTCAACCAATCAGAGAGCCAGAAAAGGTGCTTATGCAAAAACTGCTGACGAAAACGGGAGTTTACTGCAAAAAGTTAAAATCGGGCTCCCTAAGACCTGTACCTAACGGTAGCAGGAATCTTGTTTTGATTCGCCCGTATCGTAACAGCACATGGGCTCCTCGCACACGCACAGATTTTCCTGTGCGGGAATGGGGCACCGGGAGCGCCTTCATTGCACTGGAACATATTACCCGTGGCACCTTGTTGTTCCCCATATTCGGAGCATCCCGCAAGGTGTTTTATGTGGTAGACTGTATTGACGAGGATACATTTTTGCGTGTAAACGAGATAGATTAATTGTCTTATGAATTGTCTTGTGCTATGATACAACAATTTTTTTTTTTTTTTTTTTTTTTTTTTTTTTTTTTTGGTGGTACGTTGGCCAGTAGCAGCTAACAATCGGTTAGCCCATCTGGTTAGTAAAGGTTAGAAGATTTATTTCCGAGGGAGTGGCTTCCACCACCCAGAGAGATGCTTTACGCACGCCCGAGGGCAGTGTGGGACTACGGCGCTACCCGATGCCGTGGCTGTTGTGTCGCCGGGTCGGGGTTTTGGGGAATGCGCGGCTACCCACTAAAACTCTGGGCTCCCGTAACCAATCGGCCGGTAAGCTTTGTTCGTCGTCCAGGGTGTCGGACCAGGTCGCGAGGACCAGTTGGGGTGCTAGTGTAGGTTGCTTCCCCTTAGTAGGCCTGTTGGCCAACGTTCTATCCACCTGTAATCGTAGATTTATTGCGTATTTCCATTTATTCCTGATTTCATCTTCGGTGGCTGGTTCTCCGTCTCGTGATATAACCCGGTCGTTTCGTAACTTCCAGATCAGATATGCGGATTCGGACATCAAGATCCGGTACAGCCGCTGTGTTCCATGCTTCTGTTTCTTCCTCTCATCGCGGAAATCTGCTAGGCCACAGCCCAATATTGTTCCTAGTGACACAGCTGGCCACTGGGTCTCTTTTTCAAGCCACAGGGACCGGGCAGCTTCCCATATTATTTCCTGTCCCGGACTTCGGCACCCAACTAGGATGTGATCAAGATCTTCCGTTACGTTGCACTCCTTACATACGGCGCGATCTTCGCACTCAGGGATATGGACCCAGTACTTCCCAATCCTGTGTGCGTTGTGGATCCCTTTCCAGAGGAATTGCGCTGTCCGTGGCAGTATGTCTTTTGCGTGTACGGCTCTCCAAATGTCGGCGTCCGACGCGTACCGGCCAAAAACGTCCTCTGCGGCTTTCCGCACTAGGTCAAGAGTTTTTACTGTTGATGGCCTCGGGGTCAACTTCTTTGTTTTCTCTTCTCTTATGCTTCGGTAGAAGACTCGTTGTCGATTTCCTTGTAGGCTCAGCCCGGGTAGCGCAGTGCCTTTCGGGATTGTGAAGTTCCATTCTTGGTTTCCAGGGGCTCTCGCAACATTTTTAGCCAGCATGGTGGCTTGTCGGCATAGCAGCCTCTCGGGCGTGCCGGGAGCTGCTAGTTTGAAGAAAGTTGGCGCTTTCCTAGCTTTTAGCTCTGCGGCTAGGCACCGCAGTACCTCATGGTTCGGGACTCCAACCCAGCCTTCGTGCTCCCATTTTGAGAGTTTTTTGTTCATAGCTTCGCGGACGTACTCCTGCGTGCTATATATGGTAAGCACCGAGTTTGTGTCTACCTGTCGGACTGTTTCAAGCGCGGCAAAGAGCTCTGCAACATATTGGGACTGTTCCCCGCTGGCAGGTACGCACCTACCTTTGTTCCGGATGTCATCTGTGCTGAAAAACAGGCCGGCAGCCGCGCTCGGTTTTTTGCGCGGGGGAGCATGTGTCGCTCCAGCGATGTATGCGGTCGTAGTTGCGGGGGTGGGTATCGCCACTGCACGTCTCCTCACGGGTGGGTCCGGGCGTTCCATTGGCTCGTTTTGTTGGCGCGTCATGGCACGAAGGCCCTGGGCGGGTACCATGATACTTTCTGGGGGTGTGAATAGTTCGCTGTTTGGTTCCTCTTCTGGTGGCGCAGCTGCGGGGCCCGAGACCTCATCCCCCCCCGGCATTGGGATCCATCTGGGGAGAATTTGCCCTAGCCGGGAGGCTGCCGCGATTGCACACGCATGGGGATTTTCGCATCCCCGGGTCGTCCTGTCTTCCTCGCAGGCGTCGCATACACATGATGCACTTCTGTAGTGCAGCGGGTCGTCCAGCCGTTGAGCCAGGTCTACGCCAGCACCGATTGTCAGGGCGGCGTGCTTTCCCCTCAGACATCTCGCCTTTTGGCCATTATTTACCTGTCTTTTCTGGGGGTCTTCTCCTGGGTGGTGCCATAGTGGCATGCTCCTTTGCAGCTCGGTTGAGGGGTGGACTGTCTCGAAGCTCAGTCCATATTTGTTTAGGCATTTTACCATCGCCTTGTGTATTGCCGGCGGATCCCGCTGGTTGACCTTCACGTTTTGGACCATCAGGTTCGTTCTCGCCTCTTCAGCCACTGCCGGGGATTTGACAATGTGTTTTGACAGTCGATGTAGTGCCAGGGATGCCCAGTGAGAGCGTTTTTCAGCATCTGTTTCGGCCAAGGACGCGGCTTTGAGTAGCAGAAGGGCTTCATTTCTAGCTTCTAGATCAAATAGCCCAATACCTCCCTGGTCACGAGGAGCCCTAAGTGAGTCCCGCGCAATCATAGATGACTTAGAGTCGTTTACAAAATCCTTCTGCGCCTTCAGGATGTGTTTTGTGACTGCCGGTGGCATCTCATTAACCTGGGCTAGGTACTGTGAGCGGGATCCTGCTATTATCTGGTCGATGTTTTTCTTCATGGTGAGTGTTGGGTTTAGTCTTGCCCATCTTTCATAGTCCGAGTCAATTTTTTCCAGTACCGGGGTCCACACCCCAAAAGCGTCCACACCATTGCCAACAAAGCCCCCCAGTATACGGACTGCCTCTCCTTCCCCAGCTATGTGGATGTCCAGCGGGATTTTGCTGTCGTCTGGGTGGAGCTGTCTAGTTTGGATGAATCGCGCTCTAAATTCGGGGGTGCCAAAAGGTATGACCTCGGTCTTGGTAACATTGAAGCGGGCACCAGATGCGAGGCACCACTTATCTAGAACTTTCTTTAGGTCTTCGAAGTTATCGTGTTCACTCAGGTACGCGGTAGTATCGTCTGCGAATAGTTGGACTACTGCCTTCTCTGCCACACCAGGTATGGAGTACCCTCGGAGGCCCGAGCCTCTCAGCATCGAGGCTAACGGCTCGATCGCCAGGTTAAATAGCAGGCATGATAACGGGTCCCCTTGGCGGACGCCCCGTGTCACCCGGAAAGACGAGCTGACTTCGCCGTTGATAATGACGTGTGTGTCGGCAAATTTGTACAAGGATTGCACGGTGTTGATAAAGGGCTCCGGGATACCGTGCACTCGGAGGGCTTTCCAGAGGTATGGGTGGAGGGTCTTGTCGTATGCTTTTTCCTGGTCAAGGGCAACAATGACCCCATTTTGCAGGTCTTCTTCTGAGTACTCAACAACCTCCATGGCAAGGTAGATAGCGTCGGTAATTTTACGACCCTTCATAAAGCCGGATTGGTCTTTGTGGATAAGGTAGGGTGCCACTCTACTCAATTTGTTCGTCAGCGCTTTGGTGAAGATTTTATAGTCTGAGTTCAGCACTGTTATGGGGCGGTAGTTTGCTATGTCCGTTCTGTCTTTCTTTTTGAACAGGGGGCACATCCATCCAAGTGAGAAGTTTGTGCCCTCCACCATCCCGTGTTCCTCGATATCGTTAAACACCCAGGTGAGCACCTTTATTATGTCACACGTTTTTTTTGCGGGGCGTACTATCGTCTCCGTTCTTTTTATTTTCCTTGTGAATTGATTCCATCCTCCTCCAGAACTCTGTCTGGAGGCCGTTTGTGCCGGCTGCTCTGTCGGCCGCCGATTCCAAGAGGGCTCTCAAGACATCGGTCTCAGTGAGTCTCTCGGCCAGCGGTTTCATTTCAGCCCCCGGTCTAGCTGGGGGCACTGCAGCCAGGGCCTCTTCGCAGGCCGCCTCGCGAGTTTGTTGGTCGACCTCCAATCCATCCGCCTGGATGTCGTTATGGTATCCACAGGCGATCTCCGCCATCTCTGAGGAGCGTTTGCTGCCTACTTCAGGAGTAACGTCCGTCCTACGCAGGTAAGTCAAAGTGTCTCTCGGTTTGGTATCCTTGCTTAGTTTTACTGCATACTTGGTTATGTGATTCAGTTCTGTGTAGCCCCTAACTCTTGTTTCGAGCCGTTTCCGTTCCCGCTGCCGGTCGGTGATATCATCAATTGTCTTTTCGATTGTAGCAATCAGCTCGGCCACTTCCTCCGGCGATTTCTCTTCCACCACTTGGGGAGGTGTGTCTTGCATGGGTGGGTCTGCGTCTGTGTTAGCAGACACGGAATTTTCAGTCGTCTCTGCGATATGGTGTTCACTGGGTGGTTTGCTTTTCAGCAGTAGCTCCCGTTGGTCTACCAGTTTCTTTTTCTTCTTCTCAGAAGCACCTACTGCGGTTTTCGCAATTTTCTGGGCATGTTCCAGGACGGCGTCCTTGAAAGCCTTGAATCTGGTCTGGGCGTTTGAGTCCTCGGTACGTGGCTCTGTCATTGAAGCTTCTAGCTTACAGCCTTGTTCCATAGCGTACGTCATGGTGTCCTTATTATGCAGAAGGAAACTGGGCATTGCCCATCGTCCTTTACCTATGTACGGTGCCCCTGGTGCAGACACAGTCACTGAGACCATTCTGTGGTCAGTGAGCCCTCCTGCCACATTGTCTATCTTCCAGTGACGGGAGTTTTTCAGGAGGGGCGGGCGAGACTAGTATTTTGTCGATGCGGGACAGAGTCCCGCGGGTGCTTACGTGGGTATACGCTTTTGTGTCAGGGTTTAGTTGCCTCCAGCCGTCTTTAACCTCCATCAGGCGCGTGAAACGCAAGTATGCAGCCACCACCGTATCGGAGTCCGTACGGTGTGGTAACCTGTCGATTGCGTCCGGGACAACATTAAAGTCCCCACCTATTGCATCAGGAACCGGCAGGTCGGTGGTAAGCCACAGTTCGCATAGGGTGTTCCAATATCTTATCTTTTCTTCATCGGATTCTGTGGGTGCGTATAAACCCAAAACTGTCATTGTTCGTGTTCCGTGCCACGGGACAACTGCGAGGATTGCCTTACCAGGTATGAGGTAGTGGATTTTTTATGCCTTCGATGTTGGTGATCTCGCGATTCAGGACTATCGCCACTCCTTTCGCGGCGGGATTTTCGGGGGTACTCATAGTTGAAGAGTTTTAGGCGTTTATTCATGAAGCTTTCCTCTATCTCTAGGGCTTGAGCAGCTGACATGTGCGTTTCAGTGACAACCATAATACCGAGATTCTGCTCCCGCATCATACGGTGGATTGCATGCCATTTGTGGCTGTCTTGAGCCAGGGACGTCGCTTTGATGCCGTTTATGTTTATGGCGCTTAGGCTAATTGTTGCCCTCGTATTGCGGGCGATACGTGGGTTCCCCACCTGCTGCTGCTCCCTTTTGCGGTTGAAGAAGGCAGGTGCATGATCTTCATCTTGGGGGCACCCCCGTGGCGGGCGCCGACGCCTGGAATCTGAGGCTGCGCCCCGCGAGGTGGGCGCTCCTGTGTTTAAGGTGTTGGGGCCAGATGCGGTCCTGTCCGTTCAAGCCCTCGCAGCTCTCGGGTTTCCCCTCGTGCTGGTGGACTCTCTCGGGCGGGATGGCAGGTCTGAACCCCCGGATGGCGTGCCCGAATTTCTCGTGGCAGCGCCGTTTCCGTTGCGGCGCGTGCGCGCACGCGTATTGTGGTGTCGTCGCTCTTCGCCAGTCGCTGCAGTAGCCAAAGCAACGTTGGAGCTGCTGCAGGGGGGGTCTCGTTGAGAATAGCCGGGGCTAGGCCCCCGGTCGCCCCGGCTCCCGCTGGATTCATTATTTTGTCTCGTAGCCGGCGGGCACTGACGAGGAGGATGCGCCTGCTCCCCGACACCCTCCCGTGTTCCAGGAGGGTCTATGGCGCTACATCTTGCTTGTTGTGGTTGTACTTGCATTGTTTTTATGTGGGGTGGAGCGGTAGGTTTTTCGCGGTTGTAGCGCCACAGCGGGCGCACACAGACTCCGCGGTAGTTCCGGCACTTGCTCCAGAGGCCGGAGTACTTACAGTGTATTGCCGTAAATTTAATATAGAGTTTTATGAAAAAGGGGCAGAATTCGTGTATTTTGCAAAGATAGTAGTCACAGTATCGGAGCGGGTACTTCTAGGGGGGTCGTGGTACATGGTACGTATGTGGAGAGAGGTTTAGACAAAGTCGTCGCGTTCACGGCGCTTCCCTCTCCCTTTAAAATCTCCTCCCCTCTTCCCTTTCCCGCCCCTGCGGGCCCTCGCGTCAGGGGGGCCTTGCCCGCTATGATACAACAATTTAAATACACATAACGATCAACCTGTATGACTCGGAGGTATATCAACAGAAGCCGTGCCAGCCCATCACAAGCCTGGAAGCATGTTAAGTCGCTTTGAACATCTCAGAACTGGTTACAAGCCACCCGGCGAGTGGCTTCAGACCAGTTGGAATCCCATTCAAGCCGAAGATCCATGCCGATCCGTTGCAACCGATTTGGGGTTTTTCCGACAAATGTCCATTATTTCTATTGAATTTCCACAGCAGAATTGGTTCCCAGAGGAGAAATATTCCATCCAATCACCAGTACCTGAGGCAAGCGCCAACGTCCTGCGGCGACCATTGAGCCGGACAATGCCTAAATGAACCGCCCCTCAACGGCTGCTTTAGGCATCCTTATCGGTGGTCAGTGAATTATGGGCCTCGGGAACCGTCATGAGGCGAACAACCATATCTTCCAAAAAAGCCACTCGTTCCAATACATGCTCCAAGTCCATCGAGGACTCGGTGGAATGGGCGATGGGATCAACTTGTTTCTGATAAGTGGTTGAGTCAGTTCGCACATTTCTACCCAGAATTCGAAGACCCACGTAAACCCTGATAATACGTTCACATCTCAGGACAATCTTCTCCTCTAAACGCTGCCGCTGAGCGGGGAAGCCGCAATAACACCATTTTTTCGCCTCGTCAGCGACATCAAGAGTCGCCAAAGCCGCTTTCCCTGGGTGCGGGTTGATGCCGATTGACACAGCCCCGTTGAACAGGGCTTTAATCACGAAAAAGAGGGTTTCAGGGTATCTGGCGCACATCTAGTCTCGCTTGTCGGTGAACTCCGCAAGCGCGAGGAGGTCCGGTAGTGTGGGTGGAGACTGATAGGCGGGAAGACGACTGTCTGCCAGACATTGTAGCGCCAAGTGCCAACCAGCCTGCAAACAGAGGTGTCGACCCTTCCGAGACTCAACAGGGGGCTCTCGTCATCACCTGATAATACCACAAATCGCCTCTAACTAGAGGGTACCATACCCCCCCAATGGTATTCACTAGTTATAGGCAAACTGCCTGTGCCACGGAAATGCCATGGCGGCCACCCAACGGGTGGCCAGGGAGAAAAATGGGATTTTGGCCACCTGTGCCACTGATTTGAAGGGTTTTGGCAGGGGGTCAGTAAAGCGTGATTTTGTGACAAAATAGTGCCATAGCTGCCACCAAACCTTTAGACCTGGATCAGTACCAAAAATGTGACCCAATTAGTGGCCATGTATGCCACGGGTCAATTTTAGCAGGGTCAGTAA
>JARKIC010002432.1:0-62593 GCA_029378375.1 Mycena olivaceomarginata
CGTGGCTTACCAAAGAGGTCTTCGGGAATGGAAGCCTGGATCACGATGGTGGAACTACAAAGAAGATTCCTCCCGTCGACGTCCAATATCTCCGGCGTCTCGATCTCCCGGTCGCGAACGACGATCGAATCGGCCTCTGGGTCAACGGTATGCGCGAACCAAGGAGTCCTGCTCCTTATGCAGCAGAAGGTCCCATGCTTCATCATGCATGAGTTCCCTATTGGATCTTTGGAGCCTCGTTCCGCGGTTTCCGGAAGCTCCGACCTTCTATGACTTCGCGGGCGGTACCGATGTTGTCTACCTCATCCGCCACAATGAGTACCAGCTGCTTGCCGAAGCGCAGGGAAGGCTAGACGCGGTGTTCCGAGCTAGCGATGGTAGAGGTGAACATGTACCGGCCCAACCTCGGGACAAAGCTCGCTCTGCTTCCCTCCACATGGTCTCGCTGGCCCCTTGGACTCCTCCTGCTCGCCAGACGCAATTACCTATCGTTCCGAGAGGTGGTGGCCCTCCCATGAGACCTGGTGCTCGTATGGACAACTATTGCGCGCGCTCCTGTAGCTGCGCCGGAGTTCTCCGACGAGGACGAGGAATCGGGGGAGGAGGATGAAGAAGACTCGTGGATGGGAGGAGTACGTTTCGACACAGGAGCGCCCGCCCCTGAGGCAGCACCTTGTGCCGTCGAGAAGCAAGAGCTCGTCAAATGTCTTCCGCGCTCCCCCCCCTCCCGCGTACGTTTCGACCGCCTCCCGCAGCGACTGATGACAACCTCGCTGCGCGCCCCCTGGAGAAACGGATTATAGCCAGTGACCGCGTACCCTGGATCGTCCCTCCGATGATCCCTAACAACTGGAACGGGAAATGGGACAAGTGGGAGCTGTCGGAGGTCAATGACGAGCGCGCATGGGTGTACAGGGGAAAGAAGGCGAGCGTGGAGACCGGCTGCTGGTACGATCGAACCATGGGTCGACACCTGTTCTTCGGGCAGTTCGTGCCTCCTCCGGGGGTAGTGGACTGGGAAAGATTTGGGTCCCCGGTCCCCCCGTACCCCTTCTTCGTGGAAAGTGGTAACCGTTGGATACCCAAGAAACCCTCGTACTGGATGTACCCCCACGGAGAAGGGAGAAACTCGGGACCGCAGAAAACGTGCTGAAGCGCCTAGTTCCACACGGCTGCCTCGCACGGAAGTGCTGATGGCAATTCAGGAATTCGGAGGTCCTGATGACGGTTCAGGGGACGACGAGGATGGGATGGAAATATCCAACCTCGAAGTGGAAAATCCTGCGTCAAACATGGTCACCATCGCCGACGTCAATGATGATATCTCGGCGCAAACCTTCCAAGTTCTTACGCGCAACGCCTTCTCTAGCAGTAATGCGCGGCCGCTGTCTATCATTCACGTGCAGGGGTTGATTTGGGTGCGGTTCTTGGATGTCAGCGCCGGCCGACGAGGGTTCGGCGCGCTGGGAGCGGTGTGGAAGAGGATGAGGATTGCTTTCCGGTTCGATAGCGAGTTCGACGAGGCCCTCCTCTACACCACGGACGTATGGCTGAGAGACGAGGACGCCAACAACGATACCACCATGGGCGATTCGGAAGCGTGGGGCGAGGGCTCTGGCTACCTGGAAGAGACTACTACACGGCCCTTGTCTCCTCCCCCTCGGGAATCCGTGAGCGCAGGTATTTGCTGCTCCGGAATTGGGGACGCAACTTCTTCCATGGCCCTTGTCTCCTCCCCCTCAAGAACTCGTGAGCGCAGGGAGTGCTGCTCCGGGATGGGAAACCCAACCTGAACTCGACTGGGAGGCAAGTACAGCGTCGACATCCAATGATGCCGTCCCTCCTTCGGAGGAAACCTCGACAGCAAGACCGCCACCACGCGTTGAGGTGCGCTCTCCGCCTACGGAACCAAGGTCGATGCGAGACAAGGGAAAGGGAACCGCATCGCGCCTCCGCACGGAGTATCGTGACAAGGGGAAGGGGAAAGCTAAGAGTATACCTTCCTTGAGGGACCGCCTGTCAGAACCCTCATCATCTTCGGTGCTGACGCAAGAGTTCCGCTGGAACAACGGCTCTCCAATCCCCCTCTCACTCGTCGACCGCCTCCAATCCCCGCGGCCACCTACTCTAGTTGAACAACTCCAGGGAAGCAGTCCCATGCCGCTAGCTAGTCGGCTAGCTCCTCCAGCCCCCACGTCCGTGTCATCCACTACGGGACCTCCACGTCAAGAGGAGGCAGGGACCATCGTCTCTAGCAGACTGGCTGGCTACTCGTCCCGATCCTGTACACTCTCCCACGCCGCTTTGCGGTCCTGCTTCATCGCGATCCACCAGCACACGACGGCCGTACTTACCGCTCTCCTATCAATCCGGAGGACCCTACGGCGCCTCTGAAGAGTGCGACTGAGGCAAACCGAGCGGGACGTCTACCGCGAGAGCTCGCGGCTATGCGAGCTGGAGGAGGAAGCCAGGAGAGCGGCCATTGCTGAGGAAAGGGGAACCACCGCCGCGTCAACGAGTCGGAGGTCGCCAACACCAAGCGAAATGGAAGGGGTGGAGCTCCAGAATCTGTTCTCGAGTGTGCTTTCTACAGCTGCATCAAGCGGAGTCTTGCACTTGGTAGGGCAGCAGGACGCCCCGTCTACATCCACCCAAACGCAGGACTTCGACGAGGAGATGGACGACCCTCCGCGAAGCTGGACCCCGAACGAGGACGACGAGTGGGGCATGGGACCCCCCATCTAGTAGCTGACGCCGCGGAAGGTTGAAACCGCGTGGCTAGGGTCTCGCCTCCTTCGGGAGTATAAAGAAATCAGGAGCGACGTAGAATCTACAAGACGCGCAGTGGACGCTACCCGTGTGGGGGGCTCTGTGACGGTATACGGACTATGGACACGGTGCAGTTCCACTACGAAATACAAATTCTATATAATGTACATACATATATTCGTTAGTCACAATAGGTAGATGATCCGCGATCATTACTTACCTAATCTTATCTTACTTTGCAACAACTCTTATGTCGTGAAGCCCGAGATCCACCAAGGCGAACCACCTTCTGTGTTAGACCCCCCTCCCTGGCTGAGCAACCGTACAACTGCTCCGCGGCCCCCGCGTTACAGGGGTCTATCTCTGGTCTACACGACCCGGGAGCTTCTCTCGCAGGAGCGCTCCATAGCGCTCACTGCTCGAATAGCAGCGCCAGACTCGACGTCCGTGTGCGCTTCACCTCCAGCGTGGTAAAGCCTCAACGACCCGCATCACAGTATTCGGTGTACAGCATCGCAACGGTGTGTAACCCAGATTTCTGGCTCAAACACTTGGTCAGGATGCACATCAGCCTAGGTTCAACGTGAGAAGATGACGAAAAATCGCGAAGGCTGCTCACAGCTACATCTCCGCAAAAATAGCCCAACAGCTACTGTTCAAATGCATGGTTGAGGACGCCAAAGAGGTCAGAAAACCCCGAACATCATGATAAAATTCCCTGATCTTGAGGGTTTTCCGGTTCAGGTTCAGGTTCGGTTCAGGTTCGAACCGAATTTTGGATTTGGGGGCCCCAGATACATTCATTCACTTCTTATGAACATACTTACAATTTATTTTGGCCAACCAAGCGCTCCGACTGGTGCGCTACCTTCGTTTCTCCATCAAGGTCCGTCAGTAGCCCCATAGGGCTCGTCAAGAGCACTTTGTCCCGCCATTTCTAAGGGTCATTCTATACTTCTTGTGTATTAAAAGAATCATTAACTACCCTTGACCATAATTATTCATTGCAAGACCACTGCCGCAGTCGGAAACACCAGTTTGCACGGGTGGCCAGGTACCCTGTCATTTCTCCTTTTGGGAACTCCGCCAGAAATAAATTCACAGGGCGACGAATATGTCTTCAAAAATTAGGATTAAGGGCTCAAACTGTTCCCAGGATCCGCGCCCGTCGTACAGAGGTCATATGTTGCAGATGAGGTTACGCTAGATGGGCACTAACAGGCCAAAATGTCCAAGGTGGCCAGGATCCCCCTCCAGATAGTATCCAATTAATGTCGATGCCACCACAGCTTTATCTGGGCTGCCCACAACTATCACGACGAGTAGGCTGATCATCAATTCGCGACGCGCAGTTGCAGAGGCGGAACAGCGGCGGGGAGCGGCTGATGGAGGAGGAGGAGGCGGAGGCACGCGACAGTGTCGGCCTTGATGACTTGCAATTGCAAAGCATCGACCAACGAAGACGAGCGCGCAGCGCCTCCTTTTCGCGGTGGTTGAAGGGCGGGACATTTTGGGCATAAAGAATTTCGTTCTTGAGGTCGTGTTGTATATGTAGGGCTATCAACAAGCACCTTTCTTCTTCTTTGTATGGTATCGGCGGGTGTTGTGTAAGTTCAAAGAACGTGGTGCAGTTTGGAACTGTATGTTAAGGCGAAGTTCAAATTAATCTGGAGGATGTAGTTGGAATCGAATTTGTGGTGTGAATTAACCCGGGAAGATTCGTGCAAGTTGAGTGTGAGGGAAAAACAGGAATCGGCTCGGTAGTGGGCGGCTCACACCTGCTCGCTATACACCCGCTATCCAGGAATTTAGATGCAGGAGACACCCGTTCGACTCGGGACCGGGCCATGTGCCGCCATCGCATTGTTTTTTTTTCTCGTTTGGATGGCTATACTGTTCCATTCGTGCTGCTGGGAGAGTGCGGCGCCTCTACTCCCGAAGCTCATCACTGGCGTTGGTACGGGGAACGGCGGAGATGCATGGACCATTTAGTGTCGTTTCGCCTCACATTTTTCAATTCTTCTCTATGTATTCTTGATTCATTCAAAATGATACTGGGGACTAATACAATCGATAGAAGTGAAGATAACGGATAAGGCAGAGGGGTCGATTGCGAGTAACTAAATACAGCGTTCTCATTTAGTAGTGGTCCAAGGCGAAGTGTACAAGTCTGTAAGTTTTTTTTTTGCTGCCAGTCTGAGCAATGTCTGACCTCGCACTCACAGGGCATTGTCCCAATAACCCTCGCGTCAGTTGACAGTCAATACACTCCTCGACGATCCTATGGCTGCCAATTTGAAGCTGCGAATTCTTACCCGGCCCACACACCCCGGCGGCTGCGTTATCCGTGCTTCTCCTGACCAGCAATATTTTCTAATATGTATACTGTGCCAATGATATATTGTTTCGAGCGGAACGCGAGTCCCTTGATGTTTGGTTTAATGCGGTAAAATCTGCGTTGGCGGATCGCCGTTTTCAAGAATTCGGAACCCCGAACATTTTCAGGCCAAGTAATTATAGGTAACAACTCACCTCCGCCTCCTACCTGACCGCCACATTATTCACGGCGGCATCAAAGTTCAAACGCCGTTGGCCCCCCTGCGTTGTGAAGCTCGCCGACTTGAACATTTCCGATTTTTTGGCGGTTATGATACGTATCTCAACACGCTGATGCTGATATACTTTTTAACGGAGTCAATATTTCTCACACCCAACTTCATGGATTTTGTTTAATGTGAGCCGCAGGTGTTGAACCCACGCAGGAATAATTCCTATTCAAATTCTACAAAACCACGGACAAAGTATGCATATAACTAGGCTTAGAAGAAGGTGCATCTGCGCAAGGAAAAGTGAACAACATTCATAAAAATGAATAGGTGAGAACCGACCTGTAAGATGAGATGAGGTCGTTTGAAGGCAGCATTCTGGTGCCCATTGGGGGACAGGAAGGCTGGCTGAGATCCTGGACACCCGGGAACACAATGGGGCCTGCCCACCGCGGAGTGGGTCCAGAGTCAGCGCATCCATGCGCACTGTATGCAAATTAATCGATGCCAGCTACCGAAGCTATGACATCCACTCACTTATATACCGTGCAGGACTGGTTTGGGTCTGCAGATATAAGTGACTGAGAAGTAAAATGTAAGGGACAAATATCTTACCTGGGCCCGAAGCTGGAGACTAGATTGTCGAGATCAAATGCAAGGTCGATGCAGCATCGTTGGTTCCACCCGTGATAGTGACGCAGGTGCCTGTAAACCGGCGGCAGTGCATAGGCGCCTGAAAGTGTATTTTAACCATTTCCCCCCGAACAAACAGGATGACTGCCTACACGTTGCCCGGGGTGCGCTTGTTGATGTGCTGTCGAAAAAAGTTGCAGTCAGGGCCTGCAGGGGCACAGTCCAAAAATGTGGATACTTACGTCGCTGGTGTGGTTTCCTCCCATGTATACCTCGGCGGAGGACAACCCTGTCAGCGGCAGGCGGAACTGCTGCCGCATAGACAACGCTGAGGAGAGTCAAGCAGGAAAGGGTGAACTTCATGGCTGTGAAGTGCTGCACAAACAACTTAGAGCTGGTGGGGGGTTGGAGATGAAGTGAATCCTGGAGAGGGTTTTATAGCTCGCAGAGCAATAATAATCTACTCTGGTGAACTGTCAGATCAGCGATTAGCCACACCTGGGTGCAAGAGCCGCATTGTTTCTTTCGGCCATCCATGTTGACGCCGTGACGGATTTCCTTAGTGTATTCTCGCTCAGCGGGGGCTTGGCAACGAGACCGCCCATGGACTATTACTCTTCCCCGGCCAACATTTGAGGCCCTACAAAGGGTGGTCTCGAATATTCTCAGCCAAGAAATGTTATCAACCGGCAGGGACTCACTGCAGTTTGACGGGGATACAAAATAATTACTTATGCAATTTCTTTCGACGAGATGCTGGTTGAACTTTAGGCAATTGGCGCTAGAACTTTCCCTCCAAATTCCGCCACCAAAAAATCCGAACCCCGACCTGTCGGGTCTGAACCTCTCCAGAACTCGAACTGAACCCCTTCTGAACTGGACCGATATCCGGTCCGGGGTTCGGAACCAGTTCAGAAGGGGTTCAGTGGGTTCGGATTTCCGTCAGGTTCGGTGTTCGGATTTCCGTCAGGTTCGGGGTTCGGATTTCTGGACACCGGTCCAGTTCAGAAGGGTTCAGTTAGAGTTCTCACCTATTCATTTTTATGAATGTTGTTCACTTTTTCTTGCGCAGATGCACCTTCTTCTAAGCCTAGTTATATGCATACTTTGTCCGTGGTTTTGTAGAATTTGAATAGGAATTATTCCTGCGTGGGTTCAACACCTGCGGCTCACATTAAACAAAATCCATGAAGTTGGGTGTGAGAAATATTGACTCCGTTAAAAAGTATATCAGCATCAGCGTGTTGAGATACGTATCATAACCGCCAAAAAATCGGAAATGTTCAAGTCGGCGAGCTTCACAACGCAGGGGGGCCAACGGCGTTTGAACTTTTGATGCCGCCGTGAATAATGTGGCGGTCAGGTAGGAGGCGGAGGTGAGTTGTTACCTATAATTACTTGGCCTGAAAATGTTCGGGGTTCCGAATCTTGAAAACGGCGATCCGCCAACGCAGATTTTACCGCATTAAACCAAACATCAAGGGACTCGCGTTCCGCTCGAAACAATATATCATTGGCACAGTATACATACTAGAAAATATTGCTGGTCAGCAGAAGCATGCCGACGGCGTTCGATGTTCCCACCGCCCATATGGGTGTTGAAATCGGGCTTTCGCGCATTTTGAATATCAGTCTGCTAGAGGATATTATCAGAACAGAAGTCCCATTCACCAGAAACTGCACGTAGTCTGTTTGTGATGACTGGCCAAGCGAACATCACCAACACCAAGGGCCCGCTAGATACCATTTCGAAAGCGGCATCCTTAGGATATCACACTGTCTTGCACGCTGGCGCGCCGCACCTGAGATTTTCGCACCGGGTCCTCTCAATTGGGGCTATGGCTGCATCCCGGATATTTCTGGTTCAAGTAAACATTATTCCTACATCGAACCAAGGTTTTGCGGTCTTAAAAACATCTCCTTTATTTACGGTCTGCCGCGGCAATACCCCGTACCCGTGCGGCAGTGCTCGCGTCAATACCGCGGCAGTGCGCGTCAGTGTCGCGGCACTGCGCGCCAGTACCTTCCTTATTTCCAATGCGTACGCCATCTGATTATCCATGGCGTCACTATTTCTATACGTTGAACAGGGTGATTGGGAGTTCAAGTTGCTTGCACCGACAAAGTTTGAGCAGTGAACAGCTTTGATTCAAAATTGGCATGTGTCAGCACTAAAATTTCATGTGTTATCAAGTTCTCTTTCCATTATCTTTTGTTTCGGCCCCTCATGGTGCACAAATTCTTCAAAGGCTCTTTAATATTTTATTCCTCCAGGCGCGGCCGGAGATGACGAGTTTTCAGAACAACCAATGCGATGAGCGCTCGCGGGGCTTCGATGAGCTCGGAATTTCGGTGTATATTTGCTTGAGAGTGCGAACCTAAAAACAATCGGCGGGTCGCCCATACCTATACACTGTGTATGGATACAAAAGTGTGAAAGGAGGATACCCCGTTCAACTCGGGCCCGAGCCATTGGCCCTCTATGATCTTTTCCCCCCCGCATCATCTGGGACCTGCGAGGGTCCTACTGGCCTCCTAGTGCAGCTCGGATCTGGACCCGCGCAGGGTTTAGATAAGTTGAACGTTGAAGCTAATTCGGGAGGATGAGGTTGAAATTTCAGTTTGAAGCTTGGGGGATCAACTCAGAATACTGGTGTATGTTTCGGACGCGAAGCTAGAAAGAATCGGCTCGGTGGTGGGCAGCCCACACCTGTACACTGTGTGCAAGAGTGTGAAAGCAGATCACCCGTTCAACTCGGGCCCGAGCCATCCGCCAGCATTCTGCGATTTTTTTTTTCTCGGTCAGTATTGCAGCTGCCGAAGTTTTCAGTGTGGCAGAGGAGGTCTCTGACTGAAAAAGTCGATCAGGACGGAGGGTTGAATTTTTAGACAATGATGCCGGGATTGGGTAAGTAAGAGAGGATATTAGTGAGTAGAGGAACGCTGGTCCAACAGAACGGCGCGGGGCCTCGACTCTCTCGGAATATTTGTCTATGGCTGAAGTGCGAACTGAGTAGAAATCGGCTCAGTAGTGGACGGCCCACACCTGCTCGCTATACATGTACACCCGCTATTCAGGAGTTTAGACGCAGGAGACATCCGTTCGACTCGGGACGGAGCCATATAGAGATTTCCAGTTCTTTTTTTCCCCCACGGGGTAGGTATACACAGGAGTCGCGGAAAGATGAGGGTCGTTTTGAGTTTGAGGCGAAAATCGAAGCGAAAGTTGAATCGGGAAGCCCGCTGGGCTTGGCGAATAGATTCGATGTGAACGCTCCGTCTCTCCCTTTGATTAGTTGAAGTAAGTTGGAAGTAAGAACAACTCAGGAATCGGCTCGGTGGTGGAGGGTACACGCCTGCCCAATTCACACACGAAAATGTGGTTTGACAGCAGGATTTCCCGTTCGACTCGGGCCCGAGCCATTTGCCAGGATTCTGCGATTTTTTTGTTCCCCAGTATTGCAGTTGCCGAAGCTTTCAGTGTGGCAGAGGAGGGTCTCTGGCTGCAAAAGTCGATCAGGACGGAGGGTTGAATTTTGGGACAGTGATGCCGGGATTGGGTAAGTAAGAGAGGATATTGGAGAGTAAGAGGATCGATGAGCCGGAGTGTCCAACAGAACGGCGCGGGGCCTCGACTCTCTCCGAATATTCGTCTATGGCTGAGGTGTGAACTGAGTAGAAATCGGCTCAGTAGTGTGCTGCCCACACCTGTTAACCATAGCCAAGCGGTTCAGGAGGTTTAGACGCAGGATCACCCGTTCGACTCGGGACTGAGCCATGGGCCATAGAGCGATTGCGAATTACTTTTTCTTTGTCCTCGAATTGATCTCGTGGTTACAAAGATATTCCAGTTCTCGTGCAAGATGTAAAGGCAATTTTTCATTGAGCACGGATCTAGAACATTCGTGTATGCCTAGGGTGCTGAATGAGTAGAAATCGCCTCAGTAGTGGGCGGCCTGCACCCGTCCCCCTAGCCAGGTGACTCAGGAGTTTAAACGCAGGAGATACCCGTTTCGACTCGGGGCTGAGCCATAGAACGTAACTGGTTCAAATCCTTTTTGTTCATTGCTCATACGGAGGCGCCGCGGAAAGGGTGAGCGTAGTGTTGAGTTAATTAGATGAGGAGGTAGAGTGAATTGGATGCTCCACAGATTCAAGTTGGAAGTAAGAACTACTCGGGAATCGGCTCGGTAGTGGAGGATCCATGCGTATATAGGAAAACACGTTTGAAGCAGGATTCCCCGTTCGACTCGGGACTGAGCCATATTCCCTGTTGCTCCCTTTCTTTTTCTTCTTTGGTCAGTATTTGTAGGTGCCGGGGATTTTGGAGCGATTCACAGCTAGCGGAGACGTTTGTTGAAGCAGAGTTGAATTCGCCCGCGGAGGGGGCTATGACGCCGTGGTTTGTTTGAACTCAGAGAGGATTAATGTCGGTGATTAAGATGAATCTACGGGCACCCCGAACGTCGGCTCGGTCGTGGACGGTCCACACCTGCCCAATGTGCGGTAATGATTTGGATATTTGCACGCAGGGTACCCCGTTCGACTCGGGGCCGAGCCATTGGCTACTCGCGCTTGGAACGTTTTTTCGCTGGGGTGTTCAGAGCTTCGGACACTGGAGAGATGCGAGAATTTTGTGCGCGGAGGAGGGTAAGTACAAGTATGTTGATCTTGCAGATTCGGAGAAGTTAATTCAACTTCAGCATGGCCAGAAGCCAGAGATAGATGCGAGGGAACGGTTGTATGTAGGAGAAGATATTGGGGTAAGGTGCACCTCATGAGAGTTAAGCATCGGCTCGGCGGTGGAGGGTCCACGTCTGCACAGCATAGTGTGTTACATTCCTTATAACCTTCAAGCAGGGTATCCCGTTCGACTCGGGGCCGAGCCATTGGCGTTTGAATACCTTTTTACTTTGCAGGGCTCGAGAGTGGGGGAGATGGGATATCCTTTGCGGCGCGATGCGACTCGAACAAATTGAAACTTGAACGGTTGTCGAACTAATTGTTGAATGATAAAGTCGGTTGAGAGTCGGGGAAGTTGTGGGGAAGTGAAATTCAAGGCCAAACATGGATGAAGAGCGCCTGAATAAGTAGTCTTGCTTATCGTGGCGGAATGCGAATTACTGCCGTACTCCTTTCTGCTTCCTGTCAATCGCAGTACTCCCTGCTTCCTATCATTCTTTTTTCTTCCTCGACACTCATCGTCTCTGCCCCCCGCGCTCTTTACATCCTCCTCGTCATTTTATATTCCCCCTTTCCAACATGCTCCCGAGGCATTCCCTGTTGCGAGAAGCCGGAAAGCTGTAGAAATCTTCTACACCCGAAAACGGCCGACGGCGCTTAGCGACGCACCGCCACAACGACGGCGATAAGATAGACAGTGGGTCTCCGCGACAGCGTGACGCAACCTCTCCTTGCCGCTGTCGCCGCCCCTCAGGCCGATGATGGCATCAATTTCTCTCATTTTTCTGCTCATCGCGTCCAAAACCCCTCAACGTTCAACTTGAAGACCACTCGCAGGGATCTCAAATCGTCGAAGGAAACCACCAGCATTCTCGGTTTTCTGGGCCCTGGCTCCACGAGGTGAGTTTTCTTTCTAATCCTCACGCTGTAACCTTGCCGGCCAAATGTGGTAGGCTCGCCGTCCACTGTCCACGTCGCTGTGGACATTCTCTCTAGTCCCCCACGTTGCCCTGCACCTCCCCCGCATTGTGCGCGGCACCGTGCAATCCTCGGAGCCGTCCACGTCGCCACGCATCTTCCCTCATCGCACACATCGGCCCGCGAGCCCTCGACATCGTGCGTGGCGCCGTGGACGTCCCCCGCGCCGTCCACGTCGCCGCGCATGTCCCCTCGTCGCAGACTTTGACGCACGCGCCCTCCAGGTTGTATACTCCCCAGTACACGTCCTCCGCGTCCCGCACGTCGCCCCCCACCTCCTTCACAATGTGTACGGTGCCGCACATGTCCTCGGCGCCGTTCACGTCGCCGTGCATGCCCCCTCGTCGCGCACATCGCTGCGGGCGCCCTCCACATTGTGCGCGGCGCGGCGCACGCCCTCTGCGCCGTCCGCGTCGCCGCGCATGTCCCTTTATCGTGCACGTCGCCGTGCGCGCCCTCCATTTTTTATACACCCCGAACATGTCCTCCGCGCTCCCCACGTTTCCGCCTACCCCCCACATCGTGCACAAGGGCGTGCACGACTCCCGCTTCGCCCACGCCCCCAGGCACGTCGTTGTGCACCTCCCCGGCGTCGTTGTGCACGGCTCCGGCTTCGTCCTCGTCGCCGCCATGTCCCTCGCGTCTGCTGCATTGCCGCGCATGTCCCACATGGCACACGTCGCCGTGTACGCCCTAGACCTGGCTACGCGGTGGGCGTCCGATTCTTATAGTGCATTGCACTGTGCGAGCGCGCTGCATCCCGCGGCCGCAGCCCCGTCTTGTACGAACATCAACAGGTGCGCGGACTCCTTACATTTTCTGCACACTGTAATTCTGACGCAAATGCAGCAGCGTGTCCAGCAACAGCACATACTTTTGTACACTTGTATGCAGTTACAAAATCTTATCTTGTTTCAACATTTACTCCTCCTACGTGTTTCTTGCCTCAACCCCCATCGGCGTGTGAGGGATCCAACTTATGCCACTAAGTGTCATTTGGTCGGATGTCCGTGATCGAGATAGGAAGACTTCCTGGACGAGTAAAGCTCGTGGATCTGGAGGCGGAGGGAATATCATTGATCGCATTGTGTCTTCGAGATTGCAGCTTGTCGACTCAGATATTGGCGTAGCTGGCAGATATACTGATTTTGTACCCTCTACAGATCATCGCGTTGTGGTCGGGAAGCTGGTCTATGCACCGCCTTACGCATCATTTGGTTATACCGATTTCCCAGAGGTCCCTCAAGTTTTCAACCAACCGCGGATTAAATATCCGTACAAGTCCGAAAAACACCGTTTCATGATCTACAAAGACGACGTGGATGAAAGGATTGAAGCTGAGGGTGTACTCTTTTCCCCGGTTACTGATGATCTCTCTTTCATCAAAGGATACGACATTCTCACAACTCCTCCGCCGAGGAGATTTTTGGACGGACGTCGCGATACAAGAAATGTCATTCGGCGACCTCTCCCAAGATACAGGCTATCGTTACGTCCATCCGAAGCCTGGGCGGCGCTATTCGCCATCTCAAAAGCGATTACTAACCAAGTGTCCGTTGCATTCAAGTCCTCAACTGCGTTAAACCATCACGCCGCTGAGTATGTACTCCCGCTCTTCCATTTCTTCCTCCCAATCTCTTCTGGAATATCTGGTGTCGGTGCGACGTTGCCTTCACAAAGAGGAAGATGGCTGAAATCTTCTCCCGAGCAAAGCTGCAGGATCGCAATAGAATAATCGCTGCTCTGCGCAGTGGTTCGACAAAGAAACTCGCAGCTGTGGGCTCCTTTGTCCCACTGCCAAAGTCAATCAGCTCTTGCGACGATCCAGATAAGCTGCTCTCGGACCCTGATGCGGTCATGGAGGAGACTCGAGAATATTTCTCGAAGCTTTACGGACGACTGCCGCCAGTTGCAGTACCAAAACCGTGGATGGTTACTCCATCGGTTATCGCCGTCAGAAATCGGGTGACTGCTGACCCCTTTGTAGGGCCGAAACCCACATCCAAAACTTCATCACTTACCGAACGCTCCCGGACACGATCAAGAGACGTAAATTGGCGAGCCATCTATCATCGGATTGGCATACGAGCGCAATCCGCCTGGCGGGAAGAATTTTTGGGAGTGCCCAACGGACCATGGCTGCGCGCGCAGCAGCAGGATAACCTCTTCCTTCTATCCCCACCCCACCCTGGTCGTCGCCTTTTCCTCTCGCCGTCTTTTTCCCCACCGGATTTTTGGGCGCAAAGGTTTTTCAAGTGACTCAAGAGACCATTACGATACCGCAGCTCTACAACACCCTTATTCCTTTCTCCTTTCTTTCATTTTGGTTCGTCGAGGTACCCGTACCCAGCCCGTACCTAAGTATTGTAGAGAAGTACGCCGTAAGA
This sequence comes from Mycena olivaceomarginata, assembly GCA_029378375.1. Taxonomy (NCBI): domain Eukaryota; kingdom Fungi; phylum Basidiomycota; class Agaricomycetes; order Agaricales; family Mycenaceae; genus Mycena; species Mycena olivaceomarginata. The sequence goes on from JARKIC010002432.1 coordinate 13,997, forward strand.
ATATGTCCTCAGTCGCACACAATGTGGTAAAGACTCATTATATTGACCTGTAGAGAAGTACGCCGTAAGAATATGTCTACAGGTGAAGTAAGTGTCCGTATCGTAAGATTATAAGTAAGTGAACGTACCCTCAGTCGCACACAATGTGGTAAAGACTGAGGGTCGTTTGTTGTGGAGCCGCACTCTTATAGGGTGCGGCTACGATCGAATGTGAAACGAATAAATAAATTAAAATAGAAACGAGCGGAAGAGGAAGTGGAACGCCAATGTCCACGAAAGGCAACTTGCCTCTCGTCAACACTCCCCCTGGCGGACAGCAGTCTTCCTCTTCCAATCCAGACCCAACATCGACACGAACTTCTCGTGAGCAGGGCGCTTAGCGAGAGCCTTCGTGAGAATGTCCGCGACGTTGTCCTTCCCCGGGACTGATGAGACGGCAATCTCTCCATCCTGGACGCGCTCCCGGATGAAGTGCCACCGAGTGTCGATGTGCTTCGACAACCCATGCCCCTTTGTTGTCTCCGTGAGGCTGATCGACCCAAGATTATCGCCGCGGAGACTAAGGGGAAGCTCTTGAGGAAGGAAAACTCCGGCGAGCCAATTTTTCATCCAGCTCATCTGCTGCGCGCCCCGCGCGAGTGAAATGTACTCCGCCTCGGTCGAGGACAACGCCACCACTGCTTGCGGTTTAGACGACCAACAAACCGGCGCACCTCCCATGAAGAACACGTAACCCGACGTTGAGCGACGTGTATCCACACATCCCGCCCAATCGGAGTCTACGAATCCCTCTGGCTTCAGCCCAGCTCCCGATGCGGTGGCGTTTAACGTGGCTGGTGTATAGCGTACCCCATAATCCAAAGTTCCCTTGATGTATCGTAAAACCCCGATGAGAATTTCCCAGTGTTCGGGTCCCGGATTGGATTGTACGTGGCCGAGCGCACAACACGCGTAAGAGATGTCGGGTCGGGTACCGCTGCTCCCCCAGACCAAGGTGCCGAGTATTGGACGGAAAGGCTTGTCGCGCATAAAAGCGGCGTCTTCAGCGGAGAGCTGGGAAGGTGAAGCGACGATCTGATAGCCGGCGGGCAGTGGCGTTGACAGCGGAGCCAGATCCGAATAGCCGAAGTGCTCCAAGACCTTTTCGAAGTACTGCGTCTGGGAAAGTGCAATTGATCCGTCGCTTAGCTTCTCGACGGTCAATCCCAGCGACAACGCGACGTCGACCTCCTTCAGGTCCCACTTGGCCGCGAACTCGTCAACCACCCGGCGACTCTCCGCCTCCGAGGACGACACCCCAAGAACGTCGTCGGTGTGAGTGGAGGTAAGGGTGTAGTCATCGCCTCGTTGGCGTGTCCTGATGCAGGGATCGGCGGCGTTTTCCTTGTAACCCAGGTCGCGGTACCCTTCGGCCAACAACTTGTACCAAATGTGGCCCGCCTGAACCAGCCCATACAGCGGTCGCAGAAGCAAACACACCTTGTCTTCCTCCCCTGCTTCGTGAACCCCGTCGGCTGCCTCATGTAAACAGGTCGGTCCATCGTCCCATTCAGGTACGCGCCCGAAAAGTCCCATTGCCGCACCACCAAATGCTTCACAGCCGCCACCGCGAACACCATCCGCACCGATTCCATCCGTGCCACCATCGCCCATTTAACCTCAAAATCTCTCCCTTCCACCATCTCGTCACCGCGCGCCACATAACGCCCCTTGTGTTTCACCACCTTGCCGTCGCCGTCGACCTTCAAGTCGTAGACCCACATACCGTCTATCGCATGCTCCCCCGCAGGTAAGTCAACAAGTTTCCAAACACCCCGTTTCTCGAGCTGATCGTACTCGGCTTGCATTGCAGGCAACCACGCCTCGGGATTGCGCATGGCCTCGCGGTATGACCGAGGGATCATCCCCTTCACAGCGCTCGCGAAAGCCCACGGCGACGACAGCAGCACGTCGTCGAAGCCCGACCAGTCGACGTCCACTGTGTTCGCTGTCGGCCGCTTCCGGTCGTGGGCCCAGTCTTTGCCTGCCAACTTCGCCTGTTCCTCCTCGCGGTGGAACATCTCCATCTTGAGGATGGCACGGGTCGGCTTTGGCACGCGTCCTGTCCGACGCGGCACGTCTGGGACCACGGTAGGCTGAACAATGGGATCAAGCTCGTTGGACACGTCTTCAACGGAAGAAGGATCATTGGTGTTGGATACGTCTTCGACGGCCTCGTTGTGCATTGGGGCATCAGGAATCGTTTCAGCGCTGCTAGGTATGTCGTCTTCGAATATACGAAGGTTGGATGGCAGGGGGTCGTCGTCGCCACTTATTTCCGGGCGCGTTCGGTGCGGTTCGCCCTCTTCAAAGATGACGTTCCGCACCGGGAAAATGCGACGGCGGCTCGGGTCGAAAACGCGGTACCCACGACGGCCCATGTATCCGACCATCGTACCTTCCCATCCCTGCTTGCCTAACTTCCCTTCGACATAGTCCAGGTCTTTCACCCAGCAACGACTCCCCCATACCCGCAAGTGTGAAACGTTGAGCTTCACAAGATCACCAGCAGCGTCCTTCTGGCGGAACCATGCGACCCACGGTACGACGTCTGGATGGCGCGAGGAAGGAATGAAACCTCGCACATAGCAATGCGCTGCGGCGGCCTCTGCCCAGAAGCGATGGTCCATACCTGCGTCAATGAGCTGGGTACGCGTCCCTTCCACCACTGTTCTGTTGCCTCGCTCGACGTGACCGTTGGCTGACGACGAATCCTTGGGAACAGCTTCGATAAGGACACCCCTCCTTGTGCACAACGTGCGGAACGTATCGTTGTCGAACTCGCCGCCCAAGTCGACACGCACGCGCTTCAGCTTATTCCCCGTTTGCACCTCCGCCTCAATGATCCACGCCTCGAACGCCTCCGCAATTGTCTCCTTCCGCTTGTTCGTCAAGAACAATGGGAATTTCAGAGATGTCCCGCCATCCGACACGAGCATCATGTACACGGCCCCGGACCAGCTCGGAGTTCTCGCCTGCCCCCACAAATCCACATGTACGCGCTCAAGCGGCTCCGTCTCATGCACCACGAAATCATCGAATGGTGCCTTGTCCTGTTTCCCCAGGATACAATCCTCGCACATCCCTCGTAGCAGCTTGCGAGTGATAACAAGGCCATCGACGAGCCCTTTCGACGCCATCCGTTCAATGCGGCGAACATCGGCATGCACCAGTCGTCGATTCCAGCCTTCCAAATCTGTCGGCTGGTTTCGGTCGCGCCCTGCTATGGCAGCGACAGGAGGACGTCGTCCGTCAATTTCATCGACGACGTCAACCTCGTATAGCTTCCGGCTTCCAACGGATCTAGCCAGTCGCCCGTCAACGAGTAGTTTTCCATCCAGGGAGCGCACGGACATCATCCCGCTTCCCCACTCTCCGTGGAACCCTCGCGTATCAAGAGTGGGAAGCGAGATCAGGTTCATCGCAAATCCCGGGGTATGCAGCGCCTCAACGCGAATCTTGTGGACTGATCCGTCGCTCACGCGCACCGTCAACTCTGCTATCCCCTTCCCCGCAACTTTGAATCCTCCACCCTTCACCGCAGTCGAGCCGTCCATGATGACTTCTTGGTACGTGATAAATCGTTTACGGCTGACGATGCAATTGTCTGACGCGCTGCTATCCAGGAAGGTGAAGCACCAGCATGTGTAAGCGAGATCGATGGCGCTCGCGGCGTATATTGCGGGCGCGTAGTCTACTACATCAGGTACGGTACGATTAACAGCTTCGTTCAGAACGGCAGGGTCTGACCCTCCACGTCCAGACCTGAGAAGGCTGTTATCGTCCGCACCCGATGAGGGAACTCACAACGCACCCTCATCAAGAGTCGTTCCAAGCGCATATATTGACATGGGCGACGTGTAGGCAGCGGTCGGCATTGGCGCGGGGCTGGTAGTGGGAGCATCGGGATCGGGCGCACCCGGAGTAGCGGCAGCAGCGGCAGTAGGTGCGGGCGTATTCTTGGCGTTCTACCTCGCGGCTCTGGCATTCTTCGCAGCGTCGACAAGATGCTGGCGGGGCTCCTTTCCGGGCGGTGCGACCCAGCGACCGCGCGCCTGCCCCTCCTGCCCACCACCAAGAGCCCAGCAGTGTTCCTTGGTGTGGCCACTGACACCACAATTTCCGCAGACGATCGCGTTCGTGGTCGCAGCAAATGTGTTCGCGACCGCGCCCTGTTCGTTGGTCGCTTCCTCGCCGTAGGAAATCTCCCAGTACGTGGTCAATTCATTGACGACCTTGAACGTGTGCTTTAGGTGCTGTAGGGTGAGGATGGACCCACGAAACTCGGCCTGCGGCAGCGACTGGAGGATGATAGAATTCATCTCTGCGTCGTCCATCCTTCCTCCAACGCGAACGACCTCGGCACGAAGCTTAGTGAGCAGGTCGAGGTGGGTACGGAGGTGATGTCCGTCCTTGCACTTCAGTGCGCGTAACTTGGTGAGTGCAAGACCTTTCAGGACCTCCGACGAACGGTTGAACTTCGTGTGAAGAGCGATCCACATCACGCACGAGGTGTCCGTCGGCGACAATCCGTGGGCCTTCGGGTCCTTCACGTTCTGGTACAGCATGGCACCCATCTGACCATCACGAAGGTCCCATTCCTCCTGCGATGGAGTGCGCGCATTAGCCATCGACGCTGGCGCGGCGTGCCCGGCAGTCGAAATGCTCGGATTGTAGATGCTCGTCGCAGGGGCTCCAGGCGCAGCAGTCGCAGGGCGAAGGATCGTTCTGTCAAGGTAACCTTCGTAGCCCTTCCCGCGCGCGAGACTGATCATGCTGTCCTTGAAAGAGGGCCAGTTGTCGTTGCCGAGCTGCTTCTCAGCAGGGAGGATGGTAATGGAGGATAACGACATAGGGGTAAGAGATTTGGGGGGGGGGGAATTGGTGAGTCTTCAAAGTGTGCTGCACAATAGCAACGCTGATTCAGGGACAGCACACCGTATCTCGCTCTGACTGCGAATCTGTAGAGAAGTACGCCGTAAGAATATGTCCTCAGTCGCACACAATGTGGTAAAGACTCATTATATTGACCTGTAGAGAAGTACGCCGTAAGAATATGTCTACAGGTGAAGTAAGTGTCCGTATCGTAAGATTATAAGTAAGTGAACGTACCCTCAGTCGCACACAATGTGGTAAAGACTGAGGGTCGTTTGTTGTGGAGCCGCACTCTTATAGGGTGCGGCTACGATCGAATGTGAAACGAATAAATAAATTAAAATAGAAACGAGCGGAAGAGGAAGTGGAACGCCAATGTCCACGAAAGGCAACTTGCCTCTCGTCAACAAGTATTTCATACGTAGACGAATATCACATTGTTAAATTGTTAAATTGTCAGGCCAGGTTCGAACAGCGCGTGGGATGGTTTATGTTGGCTTATGCCCGATTCGGCATAAGCCAACAACAGGCGCAGCCTTGGCGCAGCCCTTGAGCCCAAAGAAAGTAGTCTTGTAGCAATCACGACCCCTTTGGGAAGACACCGACTGATTACGCAATATAGTGGCTGTGTCACCAGCCGTTCCTTCCTTTATACCACAGGCGGTGAGACCTGAATAAATCAGAAAATATTCATACGTATATAAAAGCACCATTCACTCATTTTGTGCTGTGGAAGTCAAGCGGTCCACACAGCCGATATCCCAATATGAGATCAGCATGAAATTTGATCAAAAATTTGGCTTCCGCAAGTTGATCACATATCATCATGGGCACTGGATGTGCTACTTAGCGGTAAGGGAGAGCCTCCTCTCTTTTCGAGTTTTCCATGTCCTCAAATATCTCTGGATTTATTATTGAGGTGTATGCACCGCAACACGTTGTTTGAAAATCAGTCCGTGTCTTCCTAATGGGGTCGTGATTGCTAACAGACCATATACGGATACATCTTGATCGTCATCCGTGTAGAGGTCTGTAACAGAGACTACAAAGAAAGATCCCGGTGCCACGATGGCATTGAACAAGATCTTCTGGAACAGTAACGGTATTCTACTCAATGTTACAGTAGGAGACTAAACGGCCCCCATTGAAATGTGTCGCCAAGTACCCCTTGGCCACAGCGATAGCATCGTGCTCGAAGACTGCCTTTTGCATTTCCGTCGCTAAACCAGGGCTAATTAATGTTATCTGCTCTGCACGATGTCAGTACAGCACTTACAGCGTGTCATTAACTCCCGCTTCTCCAGTAACATGAACTGCTCGAGTGACTCGCGGTTAATCAGCTCTCCTCTTTCCTTGCGTAAGGCTTCATATGCCTTCAGCCTTTCTTCCACCTCCGCTCGCGTCGTATCGCGAGGAAACAGCACCCCGAGTGTGCCCGCATCCTCGAGCGCCATGGCCGCACCCTGACCGAGTGTCGGGAGCGTCGCATGCGCAGCGTCACCGAGGATCGCAGCACGCCCGCGCACCCACGTCGGCAGAATAGACAGGGCTCGGAGCTGCCATAGCAGGATTGGGTCCTCTGCGAGCTCGAGGAAGCGGAGGAAGTACGGGTGATAGGCCTGAAACTCCGCAAGAACGTCGGCGCGCGTCGTCAGCGTGGTCCAGCCTGCGGTGCATCAGACAAATTTAAAAATTGCCTCCAACTAGGGTACTCACTACACTGGTCCTGGTCCCGATGGTCGGGGAATTGAGCTACGACGTTGACGAGGGTGCCGCTGCGGCAGAGGTAAGCGAATATCCGGTGATACGGGTGTGCCTGGCTTTCCACGAGACGCCCGCCGGGCGGATCTATGAACCACGCAAGCTCTGGCTGGCCGTCCAGCTTCGCAGCATCGAAAAGGAAACGGAAGGCCGACATTCCGGTTGCTGGCGCGGTTACAACGTGCTCGAGTACATTCGTACGGATGGTGGACTGCGGTTAGTTTAAGCTGGAAGTCATGCAGCGAAGAAATCGAACTAACATGAATCCCGTCCGCGCCAAGAATCATGTCGGCGCTGATTGTCTGTTCGTCCTTCAATGTCAGTGTGCCCTCGGCAGGATCGCAGGCCATCACTTGACATCCGAGCTTGATTTTCACCGGCTCTCCGACACCCTCTCCAATGGCTATCCTTTTCAGCTCCTCATGCAGATCGACTCTGTGACAATAATATCCGCCCTAATGTACTGTGAGATACATTTAGCGGCAAGCTGAGGTACCTCACTTCACTGCCACGAAAGATGCTAGTAGTACTTGGAGCGACGTCTGCACTGAGGCGTATGATCTGGACGTTGTGGTTGGACTACAACAACTATGAGGGAGGAAATTACAAACTCACTCCTGCACTATCTACAACCTTGCAGTTGTCTTTGTTCCACCCGAGATGATCGAGAACACGCAGGGCGTTTTTGGTGAGAGTAATGGCCGCGCCAATTTCACTGTTCGAAAGAGATGTCTCGAATATCTAGGACCCGTCAGTGTTGCTATCGACATGCGGGGTAGAGTCATTATATTGACCTGGACCCGGTGTCCTTGCTGACGCAAGGCGATTGCAGCGGCGAGGCCACCAAGACCGGCACCGACGACGCAGATATCCAAACCAGACGTCATGGAAGGACTTCAGAGGAAGGAGTGGGAACTGAGGAGGAGCGATAGCCGCCGTCGTGAGATAGACATATAAAAAGCGGAGATAGCATTTGCGTAAGTGCGGGACATGGTTCGCGGGCCGGATCGAGGGTTCAGGTCTCACAATAACGGCCATAAATGGAAGCCAGGCGTGAGTTGACATCTTCGCTAGCCCCGTTCGGCGAGTTCGGCCGGTACGAACGGCTGCCCGTTTTGATGGGCGGTATGAGAGGTTGGATATTCTTGGTCCCTGCCAATTCAAAAATCTCAATAATGGTTCAACATCTGTATTGTCAAGTCTTGGCCAATAAACTTCTCTTACGTTGATCTGACAGTTTTCTGCTGAACGGAGCGCGGAAGTCATAGGCCATTTAACCTTTCCCTGGAGAGTGAGATTGGAATAGATTCCGCTGATAGAAGGGAAATCAAATAGAAGGAATCTCGCTGGGTTCGCAGCACCTCCGTAGTATACTAGCAAGGACGAAACCTGGCGATGCCGGAAAAATCGAATTTGTCTGATCAGAACCTGACCGCACCTGACTGTCTGGTCAGACCCGGTCAGGTTCTGGTCAGGTTCCACGGCAAGGGTTATCAGAGGCGGTAAGGTACTTTCAGGCAATGTAAGGTGGAGCTACGAAACACGCCATAGTATTGTATTTACTCAACCTAGGACTGGTCGGCTCGTAGGAACATGTCGGGATTGACTGTATCTACAAGGAAATTCAGATTTTCCTTCACACCGTCGGTAACCTGGGTCAATAACACCCTGAATCACGTAGTCCATCAGCATCAAGGAGTAAGAGCTCACCTCCTCATGCACTTGACATGCAGTCCACTCGGTCCTCGGCTTCCAGTTGCTTCGGCTATACTCACGAACAAGAGCGACATCAAACTGGCGTTTCGACTGGAGGGTGCAACGCAATAACGCGTATATACGCGCGAACGCCATCCCGGGAGAATCGGAATTGAAAGAAGGCTGTTGAATCGAGTATGGCCGTGGAAGAGGATGTTGCAGCGGATGATGTCTTGAAGACCACACCACTCCTTGAGAGATTGATAAGCTATATGAACACATTTGAACGGTCAAATCTTGCAGGTCAGTGAGTTGAGGTCAAGAGTCAGTACATTTTGAACTCACCTGAATGCGCTGTTCGTAACGACGCGGTCGTCGGGGAACTGTTCGGTAATAAAATCACGCAGTAGCAAATCGAACTCATGGACTGGATGTCTGATCGAGTCCAAATATTCCTTGAAGGTCCTGGAGTTGAAAAGACAACCGGGCGCTCCAAACCTCCAAGACACCGAATTCCCTTGACTTAATTTTGGAGCGTCGTCAAGCTCAGGCTCCTCCTCTTGTTCATCCTCCTCGCGCTGCTTGTCATACTTGTCGATCGCCATTTGGATCGCAATAGCTTTCTGCGTTTCATCGATCCGATCCATCTGTAACTGATCAGGACGAAAGACTGTGCAGAGAGCTCGAAAACTCGCCTGGGAGACAGCATTTTTTATCATTATTCAGCTTCTCAAGCCCATTTAATATCGTCATAGCCATGGTGAGATTATCGGACGCCGCCCGAATTCATGGCGCCATCGGGCGTGACGCGGGAACACCGACAGACCTGCGCATGTTGTCGCTGAATTCGCCCTCCCAGGACAACCCCGTCAACGAGATCCAGCCAGACTCGACACGCTCCCCCACACGAACTGTCTGGACGGATCATGCGTGCCTGCCATGGCGTCCTTAAACTTGATGTCTGCGTGCACCTCCCTGTTCATCTCGCAGTGGGAAAGGCCGTCGTGCGCATTCTCGCACGGGCCATGATGAAGCGCGCGCGCAGCCTCCCAGTGCGCCTGCGAGCAGCAAAAGCTCAAATTGCACTGTGGGCAGGGGATCAGGCGTCCGGAATTGTCGGACGTGGTGCCCTTCTTCGCACATCTGAAGGAGTTGGTCCGTGCGCGTGCTGCGGTACAGAGCAGTGTCAATAGAGAAGCTTGATAAGGGCAGGAACGACATACCAGACCATGCATCACGGTTCCCATCCGACCAGGTTGCGCTCAGGCATCGTTGCCTGCCTTGGAAACGTCAGCGTGCTCACGAATTTAAAATCAACACAGAGGCGGATACCTCTGCAAAGAACGCTCGCAGAAACTGAGGATATTGGAGCCATACGCCTCAGTCGTGTTGTGTAGAACGTTCAAATCGGTGGTTGGGTCGTTGGGAAGGGAGAAAAAGAGCGTCGCGACTGCGATGGATTACTTTTCTCGATTGCGGGAAGAGCATTGCACATAGGTTTGTGTAGATTCCATGGCTAATCGAGCTGGTTAACTATATCAAGGCACAGAAATATCAAATTTAAACTGCTTTCGGACCTTCTGGCACTCTGCGATTACAGCCCTCACAATTGACTATGCAAACGCCACTCGACGCACCTGGAGTCCTGGACTGCAATAGGACATTCGGTGGCATCCACTGCATCGAGACAAGCGAGCGTCTTCCTCCCTCAAGGACTTGTAACAAGCCAGGCCCATTCTTGCGGGCAAAGGCGGAATTCGTTCCTCTGCGTGATGATTCGGAGAGAAAGGAGTTTCAAACTCCGCGCTTGAATTGATCCGCTGTACGGCATCTGTCGTCGCGAAATAAATAACATCTCTTTTGTCGCCAATCTTCCGCCCAACTTCAGTATTTACCGTCACTTACAACTCTACTCCGAGAATTCTACAGTTCGTTTTGGGAAGATGATCTGAGCATACCTAGTAAACCAAATTGAACCAAACCAAAATAAGGATTCCCGGCCGTCGGGACAAAGGGGAAGGTTAGATGCAAGGAACACAACCAGTAATTGGCCGTTCCTTAATTTTAGGTGAGTGTGAAAGAGACTTGTATATAGAATCCTGCCGAAATTTCCATGAACATGCAGTACCTTTCAAGAACAGTGTCCTGACTAGCTTTCATGTCCAAGATTGGCAAACGCCGAGGAGGATGCCCCGGTGAGCCAAAGAGCAATGAACTGGATAGATCCAAGTTGCCTACTGGCCGAGATGTTCAGAGTTTCGATCACTGGAGAGATGCGAGAATTTTGTGCGCGGAGGAGGGTGCAAGTATGTTGATCTTGCAGATTCGGTGAAGTTAATTCAACTTCAGCATGGCCAGAGGCCAGAGATAGATGCCAGGGGATGGTTGTATATAGGCGAGGATATTGGGGTAAGTTGCACCTCATGAGAAGTGAAGCATCGGCTCGGCGGTGGAGGGTCCACGTCTGCACAGCATAGTGTGTCACATTCCTTATAACCTTCAAGCAGGGTACCCCGTTCGACTCGGGGCCGAGCCATTGCCGTTTGAATACCTTTTTACTGTGCAGGGCTCTAAGTGTACGAGATGGGATATCCTTTGCGGCGCGATGCGACTCGAACAAATTGAAACTTGAACGCCCGTCGAATTGTTCAATGATAAAGTCGGTTGAGAGTCGGGGAAGTTTTGGGGAAGTGAAATTCAAGGCCAAACATGGATGAAGAGCGCCTGAATAGTCTTTGGCAAAATTTCTTGCTTATCGTGGTATGGGTTACCCATGGGGAATGCGAATTACTGCCGTGCTCCTTTCTGCTTCCCGTCAATCGCAGTGCTCCCTGCTTCCTGTCATTCTTTTTTCTTCCTCATCGTCTCTGCTCCCCGTGCTCCTTGAATCCTCCTCGCTATTTTATATTCCACCTTTCCAACATGCTCCCGAGGCATTTCCTGTTGCGAGAAGCCGGAAAGCTGTAGAATCTTCGGGGTTGATCTACACCCGAAACGCCGACGGCGCTTAGCGACGCACCGCCACACCGATAAGATAGACAGTGGGTATGTGACACTTTCTGCGACAGCGTCACACGAGCTCCTCGTTTCCTCCACCTGCATGCTCCGCAGCAGCCCCCTCCTTGCCGCCGTCGCCGCCCTTCTCCTCGGCGGCGGCGCCCGCCTGGTCGCTGCACAGAACACCGACAACGACCGCGACAATCGGCCCGGGCACACATCCGCCGTTATCGGCCTTGTCTTGTGTGCGTCACTCTTCTTTTTCTTTTTCTTCTTGGCGTTCTCAATTCCCTAACAGCGATCATCTTCCTGCTGCTCATCTGCTGCGGCATCCAGCGGCGGCGCATCCGCCAAGCCGCGCGGCCCTACGCTGCCGGCGGCGGCGGCAGCGGCGGCCCAGGGCCACGCCCGCCCCTCCTCCCGCTTTCATCCTCCGCGCGCTTCCCGCATGGAATGCAATACGGCCATTACAACGGTGGGACAGGCACAAGCCCGTACGCACCCCCGCCGGGCCCCGCGCCGCCCGGGAGCGAGTACCCGCCCGCGGCCGCAGCGGACTGGGCACCGCCGCCGTATGTGAAGGAGGCGGACGGTGAGGCGGTGAAGTATCCGCCGGTGCGTGTTTCGTCTCTCTTACTCCTTCCTATGGATGTGTACTCACTCATCAATGTGCGGCAGCCCCCCGGCCCCCCGCCCCCTGGCTTTGACGCAACGTACGCGCCGGTGCGTCTTCCTACTCTCTCCCCTAGTCAATCTCAATTGACTCACTTGTGTGTGCAGCCCCCTGGCCCCCCGCCCGCCGCGCACATCTCTGTGCGTCCTTTCTCCCTTCCCGTTCATTTTTGCCCGTGTCGTTCTCATCTCTCGCAATATCTAGTCCAACTCCGCCGACTTCGGCGGCGGCTTCCGCCCCCCGCCCGCGTCATAACGACTCCGCGCGTTGGCGCCTGCCTGCCTGTCTATCCACGACCTGGCTGGCTACGCCACGTCTTGCGTGATATCGATCTCATTTGATTTCCTCTCGTTCGGACTCATGCCTCATGCACGCATGCATGCCTTCTCCTGCATCTGTATTTCTACCTGTAGTGCTCCCCGGGCTACCCCTAGTGCTGTTATCTTTTTCCTTCGGGCTACTATGTCGTTGTCGGACGCGGACGCGAATTCTATCATCTGCTCTGGGCCCTGGTACGCAGCCTCTGGACTGGAAGCGACTACTTGAATCTGCCACTGCGGTTGCAACAACCCCCGTACGACTCGCTGGCGCGCCACTCCTCGTGCGTCTCCCCACACACAGGACAGGGAGAGCAGTGTGGGGAGAAGAACACCCGTTCGACACAGACATGACCCATCCGCAACTCGAGTTGAGCATTTTTTGGCCCTTTTCTTCGCGCTTTCTTTGTTTCGGTTCGTTTTTGACTCGGGACGGACTCCAAGACGGGTGGGCGACTGAGCTAGGATAAGGGGAAGGAAGGCTCTGTGGCGTCTCTCCCGGTGCGTTTGGCTGGGGAAGAGGAGAGCGCAGTGGGGTGAGAAGAAGCGCCTGTTCGACGCGGGCGCGAGCCATGTTGTGCGATCTCGGTTTTTTTTTTTCCGCACTCGTTTCATTGGCGGGGATTGGGTGTGGCCAGGATTTGGGAAGGGGAGAAGAGACCGGTGGCGCGTCAGCGACATCCCCAGCATGGCTCGCTGGGCCATTCTCCCCTGGAAGGAGGGAAGAGGGAAGAGGCTGAGGGCCCGTTCGATTCGGGTGCGAGCCATGGACTGTTAGTGTGCTTTTTAACCTTCTTTTTTTCTTTTCTCTAAGAAACAGTTTCTTTTTCTTTTCGTGCACGAGTTCGTTCTTTCAGAACCCCGAGAAACTGAGGACAGAAGGAGGCTGGGAAGTGTCGGTGGTACCTCACCCTTTCCGTGTCCAGCACGATAATGTGTCCTCGTTCGACTCGGGAACGAGCCATAGCTCGAAGGCCGTCGGTAATGATTTTGTTCGCGCATTCGTTCTTTCAGAGCCCCACCAGATCAAGCGCGGGAGGGGCTTGGAAAGGCTCGGTGGCGCCGGCTCTCCTGTGTTCAGGTGGGAAGGGCGCCCGTTCGACTCGGAAGCGATTTTTTCTTTTCGCGTGGTCATTCTTTTTTGGACCCCAGTGAATCGAGGACAGAATAGGTCTTGGAAGGCTCGGTGGTGCTGAGCGCTTTAATTGTGTTCAGCATGGAGGAGAATGTGTCCATTCGACTCGGGTGCGAGCCATTGGTCTTCTTGCGGAGGTTTTTGGTTCAGGTTTTTCTTCTTACTGCAGGCAAGCTAGCTTGACTGTGCTAAAAGGCGAGGAAGGTTCGGTGGTACTCGCCACTTGCTTGGGTGGTCAATTTCGCTGAGCTGAGACGCACCCGTTCGACGCGAGCGCGAGCCATGGTTCTTCCTAAACAAGATTTTGGTCTGGTTTTTGCTTCTTCTTCCCCGAGTTCTTCCCTTTGCGCCCGACACTGGGTTGGGTGTGCGACAGGGCGAGGAAGGTTCGGCGGCACTCTTCATTTGCTCCTGTGTTCACTGTCGCTGAGCTGAGACCCGTTCGACGCGCGCGCGAGCCACCACAAGGTGCACTTGGAGATTTTTTGAAGGTTGTGTTGCTCGTGATTCCTTTCGTTTTTACTCGGCGAGCTTGATCTTGCAGAGACTGTGATTGGCCTAGGATGGGGGCAAGGAAGGCACACTGGACCGTGTACCACCTTTCTCGAGCAACATCAGAAGCCGGACGAGAGAGAGTAGTGGGGAGGAGCGCCGGTTCGACTCGGGTGCGAGCCATGACCAGCTCCAGATTTTTTTGGCCTTTTTTCTGGGTCGCAAGTCACTTATTTATTTTTATTTTTATTTTTTTATTTTATCGTGGGTCAACTTTATTTCTCCCTCACCGCGTACGGTACATTAGGGACCCCGCCTGTACAGTATGTTATTAATAGTATGTAGATTGTCCTCGTATGTGTTGTAAATTCGGCATAACTAGGACGCTGCCTTCAGGTTGCCCTGACTTTGCCTGAGGACGGAAGTCTGCAAGTAGTAGTAGTAGTAGTAGTAATTTTATACACAGCATGGTCCAAACACTGAACACTGTGTTCCCAAAAGTATCCCAGCGCGCACAAGCCTCTCGCGCCTTCGTTTTGGACTCCAACCCCTCAACTTGACAAGCTATTCGCTATCAGAACGTCTATCAAAGCCAAGGTAACTGGAGCATAAAAAGAAATTAGTCAGTACTCTGTGATTGTATCATCCAATGTAACGGGAGCACGGGAATGAGCATAAGAGTCGACTCGAAAATTTCCGTGACTCCGAACACGTATTTTGCAACCAATGAGATTGGGTGCCTGTAGGATATCATGTGGGTAAAGAATTCCAGGACTGGCATGGAGTTTAGCACTGGAAGTCGTTTGATATCGTTATTCATGCGTGCCAGAAAATCATCGCATAGTAACACCAGCTCCGCACTCGCCGTGCATTGCAGCAGCGCGTGTTCTGGCGACTTGATTTTGGCCTTACAAAAACGGCATAATCTCAAGTATTAAGTGGTCAGTAAATATTAAGAGTCTTAAAATTTATTTTAAGCTCGTTTATTTTGTCATGTTTTCCCGCCAACCGGGGTCGTTTTTTGATACTGACGTAGTTGATTCGTGTTGGAAAGTTTTCCTTATAAGTTTAGATTAAATGCCGTAATTCCTTTATATGGTAGATTTTTACGTGTTGTACTCTAAGTTTTTGCTATGCTCACGGCTATATGCATTACCTGAGTATGGTGGTGGGCACCAACCACATCAGTGATGGCCAATCATCAATAACTGATGATATCAAAAAGCTTTGAGGCACAGTAGCTTGATGGTACACACAGTGGTGCATTTTAATTTGCAGAGTTCCTGTCGACTTTTTATTCTAATAGACCCTGATAAAATCTTTCACAGCTATTTGCATATGTAATGACACCTCGATCAATTTTTGATAAAGAAGCACCGAGATGTGTCCTCTTCTGGAGGCTGTATCTTGCTCATTGTTGACCAATTCCCTCAAGGTCTAGGTGTGTTATCCCACGTTTTGATAGCACTATCCAGCCATATCCACTGTTTCCTCTAGTTCAGACCTTTAATTTTGACCAAAGTTGTGCCTCTGTTGGTAACTGGTTTATTTCCAGTCTTGTATGTGTTCTCCTGACCTCATTTCTCAACCAAATCCCTTGGAAGTAGGCCCGTTCTGACCGCCTCCTCAGCTGCTTTCTGAAGGTACCCCAAATCATATCAAGGTCTTCTTTCTAGTAAACCCGAATTGACTGAGCATTGATGGTGGGCTTGATATGGCCTATCTGGTGTTCAACCTAGCACCAGATTGCCCCAGGCACATTAACACTGCAAAAATGATATGGATACCTTCTCTATCATCATAGTCAACTATTCCAATTGTCTGTGCTTTCCCAAATGATATCTAGTTAACCCAAATTGACCCGAGCATTGATGGCGGGATTGAGTGGCCTGTCTGGTGTTCAACCCAGCACCAGATTGCCCCGGGCACATATGCAGCTCTAAAAAGAAGATGGATACCTTCTATAGCCTCATATTCAACCACTTTAATTGTTTGTGTTTACCCAAAAGCTTTCTAGCTAATCCGAATTGATCAGATATTTGTGATATTGATGTGGTCCATCTAGGATGTTCAACCCAGCAGCTGATTACCCTGGCCACATATACAGCTCTGAAAACCTGATAGATCCTTCCATTATATCATAGTCCACCACTCCAATTGTCTGTAATTCTTCGAGAAAATTCTGGCCAGCCCGAATTGACCACACATTTATTGATGTAAACCATCTCAGACTCAGATGTTCAACTCAGCACCTGATTGCCCTGGGCAGACATCCACCCCTGGAAACTGGGTGGATATCTTCTATAGCATCATGGATGACTGCGGGCACTGCACGACAATGTGATTTCCACCACACATGGCTTGTACAGCTTCCGGATTTTTGTGGATTGAGCATGGACGAGACCACACAGAAGGTTGCTGCGAGCGGGGGACTCCCACTGGGCAAACACCATGTCAGTACAATTGGACAGTTAAATCGCAAACAGCTACGACAGAGCCAAAAAGCGAAGACAGGTGTTGGAAGAGAAAGAGAATCTTGATGTTTTGGAATGCATAATGATGTGGAGCCAGAGATGAACTATGATGTAATATATAATTTGCTTATACACAATTTGTACAAGAGAAGCAAGGCCGAAAGCCTGACGAGTATTGCCATGCACCAGCAATGGCCCTCAAACTCTTCATGAATTATAGGGTGAGGTATTGTATGTCGTGGCATCGCGTATATTGTCTGTCAGTGGTCCCCACTACACATCTTCTTCAAGAAAGGGGAGCTCTCCAAAGACAGTGTGGAAACGTCTGGACCCAAGCAACAAATTGGAAGAGCAGCAGGAGGAGCTTTGGCTTGGACAGCAGCCTCACTATAGTCTATATCATGACTCAAGCAACCACCTAGGCAGTGTAGCTCAGCGTGGGGCATTGGCGTGGGCAAGGCAGTAGATCAGGTAGTGCAGCACCGTCTCATCTTCCCCCGGCAGCATGAGCACAGCAGGCAGACTTAGCTGACGGGCTTGCCAAAATGGCTTGGCCACTTGGCGAAGTTTGAAATGGCTGTGCGGGACAGCTTGACTTGTGGCGGGGCTTGACTTGAGCTTGCTTACACCAAGCTTTACCACTGTAACTACTGATTTCTGATACCTGCAGCCTCGACACCGTTTCTTACCGACCCCCACCATCTCCGTATTTGACTCTCTCCCCCCAGTGCAGCCTACTTTGCACGCTGAGAACACAAGTGAGTTTCCAGCATCCCACGTCCCGCTGGAGGGCAATCCTTTTGAGCTGCATAAGGCAGAGTTTTTTGTGGCTAATTTCAGGTGCTGTTTCATTTGGTTGATCAAAACTGTCTTGTAATAGGCTATTCAACAAATTACTACTCGCAGATATGGATTGCATCACGTGAAAGGCAAATACAGATCAATCACCTGTTCCACACAACCCTATGTTAAACGGCTGCTGTGAGTAATGAACTAGTGAAACACCCAGGAACCACAGTACTCAAGCTCCTCCCATGACAGCACCGATGCTGAGGCCCATTTGTTTGAGCCAGGCTTTTGGGTTGAGTTTTTACCCCACTGTTCCCCTCTTTCCTTCGGCATATTTTCGCCCACAGTTTGGTGGTCCTCTCTTTGTCAATTTCAACCCCCCACTTGCACTTTGATGCACCATTTCTTGCAGAGTGACGAAATAACCGGCCTGAGCCGCAATGCAGCTCTTGACGTACTTAAACAACGGAACAACCTGCAGCACTGATATTGATGTTCAAACTTGAAGGCAAAACCATTCCATAAGCCATTCTGCACAAGGTCAAGCCATTGAGCCAGACCACTCTAAACCCAAGCCAAGCCGCTTCATCACAAAATTGGTTGAATCATTCGTAGACTCGTAACCAGTCTCTATGTTAGTAACAAGACATAGCAGTAGTTTGCAATTTCTTTCTGCTCAGTTTTCATCCGATTATGTAACTCAAAACAAATTGCAAACTACTGCTATGTCTTGTTACTCAACATAGAGACTGGTTACGAGTCTAAATCATTCAGTTGCAATCTGTGTGTCCTGTGCTATTATAGATAACTAGAGCAAGGGGCTGGTGTGTTCAAAGGATCTACTTGTATCGCCCAGAATGTCCAACCTGAAATACACAACAAAAAGGAAGGTATCCATGGCACAGCCGCGCCCAAGCCCGTTGCCATACAAATGGGCTTGCTACACGCGACAGGCTCGACTGTCCAGTTTGGTCAAAGGGGTCAGCCCGCTTAGCAGAGTTTGAATTGATTTGCGCCACAGTGCGGGCATGAGCGGCTTGGGCTTGTATGGGCTTGGGTTCCCCTCAGTTACACTACACATTCTCAGTTAACATAACACTTCTATTCCTGCTTCCCACTGAACTATCTGCATGCTCTTTCACCACATTCACTGTTGTTATTTGCTAAATCCATTAGCATTGCTGACGGCCACATCGACGAGCAGCAGTGTGCACTGTCTAACTCGTGCCTTTTTCCCACATCTTTCATCAGAATTTTCCTGATCAGCTTGACAACAGGCTTACTGTGCCAGTGGGATTTTAATTTACACAGGGGCAAAATATAATGGCACCTGTCATAGAGGCATGCCAAACGTCCTTGCAACATCCTTGCATTGTCCCTCAGACAGCCCACGCACAGGCCTCATTGCGATATTTCACAATAGTTTGATCCCCGGATCCCTGCGAATTTTTCTTTGCTGATAACCAGGATTTGGCAGGGGTCTCTCTCTTCTCGCCATCCACCCTCAGTTCTCCACCACCCGATATGGCCCCTTGCATCAACTTACAACTTCTCAAACCACCAACTGTGATCAAGGCTGGAGCCATAATGACCTTGAGAGCCACTCAAGCAATCTGCCGCCGACCGATCGGACTGAGCGCTCTAGATATCTGCTCTTGTTTGCCTCTGGGAGTCTAGTTTTGTGGATGCTGGGTACATTGTTGGCCTCAAAAAGCCATTTCCCTCATATTCGGTCTGCTTCGATGGTGCTGGACACTTCAGTGTTGCGTGTGGGTACCACTCTGGCCGCAGTCACCGCTCCGTACCATTTGGTACTGGTGCAGTGTTTGCGACTTGATATACTTATGTAATGCCTGACACTGGCAGTTCGGTCGGCAATTCTCTGTCTCCTCAACCCACACGTCTGGTAATCCAGACCTCACCAACCACTACTCACGATCAAATTGGCAAGATTAAAGTTGGCACAACCTCTTTGTCCTTTAACTGGTTTTCGATCACCACTGTTGACCTCTTGTCTGCCTGTACATCCTCTTCATGCTTCCCTTCCATCCACTAGTATTACCAATCTGAATCATGGCTGGAATTTCTCCTCTTAAACGCAAAGATCACACCAAACTCACCCTAGGGCCAACTTGTGTGAGAGAAATTCTTGATATAAGATCTGTTTATGGCCCATCCTGTCAAGTTAGGGACCAAGATGCCGCCTGGGCTGGCCAGGACGGAGTGAGGCTGGAGCGAGTGCCACCAGGTTGCTGCTATGACAGGTGCCATCCCCTTTTGCCCCCTGTGTTAGCAGGCACAGGCTTGCGGGCTTGGGCGTGGGCTTTTGAACTTGTGCCCTTCGCAGCAATTTGAATACACTGTAAATGTAGTTTATTCTGTACCTCTCCTAGTGTTTTATTCAACTTCATTGACGAATGGTTAATACCTTGCACTCCCCAACCCTTGTCATACCGACTTGTGGACGCTCGGGTTTTTGTCATTGTAACAGTCCTGAGGGTTAGTAATAGCACATCAGAAGTGCTAGTGCTTTCCCATTGTATTTCTACTGGTCCTATGAATCACAAAAATAGCACTAGATGCCGTGCACTCTTGTTACGGTGTTTCAACGTGTTGAGGTGGTTCCCCTTGGCGGATTGTCAGCTCACAACATGATAGTGAGTGTGACGGGGAAGTATACTAATGGAACACGACGAGCGTACTTGCGTATATAATGGACTTGTACATATAATCGTAGTACTATTACGTACACATCAGTAACGTAATAGATCATCTTTTATCTTTGCTTTACACTACGATGTGCGAAGACTGAAGACCTATAGGGGACCACCCCCACAGCCGCCCTGCCTGCCTGAGCACGCGTATAACTGCTCCACGACACCGGTGCTGCAGGAGGTCCCAGGTGTGGGTCACACACCCCCTGGTCGATGGGTTACAACGGTGGCGGGCGCCTGAGTCGGCGGCCCCCGGCTCAAGCCTCGCGAGTGCTGCGTCCACGGACTGCGCGCTCGCGAGCCCCTCTTCAGCAACATGAAGCCTACGAGACCCGCATCACAATGGAGCCCACCGCGAGGGCTTCACCCAGCTGAAGAGGGTATTCGCAATGATCCGAGCGCTCCTCCTCAAGGAGCTGCTGGAGCTTCGAATACGCCTCCCCCCTACGTCGAGACGACCCCGCAACGACATTCATTCTGCGGCGGCACCAAGGTCGCGACGTCGACCTCGACAGCGGGCGGGAGAAGACCCCGAAGTCAGAGCGCTTGTGCATCAAAACACAGCAGCTACCTGACGACGGGGGCTAGCTCTCCCCCTCCCCTACCCACACAGCAGCTACTGTATAGTGGCGCTCGTGCGAGGAGAGGAGAGCACGACGAAGCAGCCTGCTCCGACTCGCAAGCTGCTAAGTCCCTCCGATCACGCCGGTGTGATCGGAATCACGTGATAGCTGGACTCTTACGAATCTTTCTCTCAAAGTCCACCCACTTGATGTGGGCGGCGTCTTTGCCCGAGGATAGGCGTTGGAGCGGGACTGCCTGCGCACGACGAGGGTGCAGGCACCGCGAGTGGGGTTGCCTGCGCGTGACGAGGGCGTAGGCATCGCGGTGGGGTTGTCTGTGCACGACGAGGGCGCAGGCATCGGTGGGGCCGTCTGTGCAGGATGAGGGCTGCCTGGGCTGCAAGCCATGCTAGCATGGAAGCGCCCGGCTTGACGACGGCTAGGACGGTCGATAGCGCGGAGATGCGCCTGAGTAACCATCGAGGCAGCCCTGACGCCTCCACACGACCCGCCTTCGGGCTGCACGCCATGTTAGCATGGAAGCGCCCGGGGTTTGGGTATACGGGGATGAACAGCCGCACAAAGGTAGCCAGGGCTGCTTAGCCGAAGATCACAAAGGCCCTTTGCCGCACGCTTACTCGGCAAAATTCTCTTGTTTCCTTACCATGTCCCAGGCCAATGCCAACGCCAACGCACACCACGCCAACGCCAACTCGAGACGAGCCAGCCAGATGACAAGAGAGACGGTCGATAAGGCCAACCCCAACCCAATCATCAACCGAGCGACTTCCACTCGGGGAAGTTTGAGAAGCGCACCAGCGACAGCGCCCTCCGAGTCGGCACTGGCGACGGGGTCAGTCGCGGGCAAGAAGACCCGCCACCCCTAAGAAGCCCAGTTCTACACACCCGCCTGGATCTACGAAGGCGAAGGCGTCGTCGGGGGCGCAGCGCGCGGGTCCATCAACGCCTACGGCGGCTTCGGCCGCCAGAAGCGTGAATGCGACATCTGCGCCGCTAGCTCCCTTCGGTACGACCACGCCCCGGCTGCCTTCGCATATGACGGGCCAGGGACATCGGGGTCCTCAGCCCGTCGCTGCCCGCTGCTCTCCCTATTCCGACCTCTCTCCAGCTCCCCGAGTCTCACTACCAACTCTCTCCGTTCCGACCTCACCTCCAGCTCCTCCTCGGACTCAACCCGTAGCCCGCACCCTCTTCCTTCCCGAGACTACGACGGTGCCTACTTTCCCGACGGCGTCCGTGAGTGACAGAGCCTCGCAGGCCTCGCCAGGGAGTGTCCCCCTTCCCATGTCGGATACTCCTACCGAAGTCTCGGATTTTGAATCGAGCTCAGGGGAAGGGAGACGCGAGGAGGAAGAAAGCATTTCCGCGGGCTTGGCGCGCCGCAGGGGAGTACCTCCCGTAGCAGCGCCGCCTCGCCTATTCCAGCATGGAGGAAATCGATCGACTTGTTCCAAGAAGAACTGGCGGAATCCGTGATGCGCCATTGCATCCCTTACGACCCGTCGTCCCATTCTCAGGAAGACCCGTTGCTGGAGTACGGGGCGATTGGAGGCGAGCTACCAGGGTTTGACCCCACGGCGTCTGTAGTCCTAAGAGATGCGTTACTCTGCTACGATAGCCTGCATCGCAACCTCGACTTTGAACACTTAGGAGCTCTGGTCGAGGAAGTTGTGTCATACGATGCAGCAGCAGCGGGCTTGGTGCCTTCGGCGGATCCGGAGACACAGAAACGCTTCTACTGCCTCAATCTTCGAATGCTGTCGCGGATTGCACATGCCGTAGTCGCCCTGCAGCAGATTATGGATGCTCAAGCCCAATTCCTGGACTCTAGCACTCGCAACAGTCGATTCGTGCTGGATCCTGGGTACGGATTCCTGTATTTGCTGGAGCGCAGCGAATCGGCCACCGACTTGCGCTTCGCCTTCACCTGCCTCCAGAAACACGTGGAAAATGGGAATCGACACGTATTGACCTACTTTCGCTCCATCCGACAGATTCTCACCAACGAGGACGGGAGCGACCGCTTGAGTTCCGCGGATTCCACAATCTCGGAAGTTCGTAAAGAATTTGGCTCCCAGCACCCATTGAAAGAGGTCTATCGCCACCTCCTTCCGTAGCGACTATGCTCTTCGCGCTGCTCTGATAGACGACGATGCGCGCATTGAGGCCGTTCGGAAGCTCGGGGAAGAGCCGCGACCCCGCTACTACCGCTCTCATGATACGGTTCCCACCTTGCGCGATGGGGAGTCTGCACCAACGGCCTGGCCGTCTTCAGGCTGCGGCTCCCCACCCCGCCAACGACTACTCCAAGCGTTCGGTTTCGCAGTACAATCGCCCCCCTCGCCTCTCCACTGTCCATGCGTTACCGGGGTCAGGACCGATCCCGGATACCCTCAGTTCAGTCGCGCCTATTATTGGGGGGCCATCGGTGATGAGGGTCCCAGGGCGCCCAGCGTCACAAGCATTCGTGCCTCTGGACTCTTTTCAAGCACCCTCTAGCATCCAATCCAGGACTACCTACCGATTCCAAGGTCAGGCTGCCGAGGGCGCCCCTTCGAATAATGGTAAAGGTGTTCCATGCACCGGAACCTAATTTTCGAGGGCGCGACTCCCCTGCCTGGATGGGTAAAACTTCCTGGAGCAGGAGGTGGGAGGCGGAGGGGGGTGATGATGTTGGCGGGAGTGGTGGAGGAAACGGTGGAGGTGGAGGCGCGGGAGGCGGTGGAGGCGGCGGATCAGGAGGAGGGGGGTTCCGGTCCTCCAACGGGAGTGGGTTCTACGGCGGACGTTCCGGAGGCCTCGTTACAATGGCAGCTCAATCCGAAACTCAATGTCTCTATCGTTCCAGCTTGGGACGGCAAGGACGAGACGATCATCGACTATGTCATCAATATGGCTTCCCTGGCTCTTCTCAGCCCGTTGATGTTCGCCCACATAGCGCAGATGGCGCCAACGAAGTTTACGGGGCGCGCTCGAAGCTGGTGGACTCTGCTCCCTCCAAACTCCAGGGTCTTGTACTCTCGAGACTGGAGCCACTTGCTAGATGCGCTGCGCCGGCACTTTCTAACGGCGAAATGGCTTGCAGATAGGCTACAGGAGTTTGAGGAGATGCGATTCCGACAGAAGGGTCGCACCGACGAAGAGCCGGAAGATTTCTTTCAGAGGAGGATACAGTACCATTCCTTCATTTTCTCGGACGTGGAAGACGGACCCCAGGCCGTCAGCCGTATCCTCCGCACGCAACCCGTAGCTTGGTATCGCGAAGTGTCTGAGCGTACCTGCCCTTCCATCGAGGCGTTGATGACTTACGCCAAGCATAACCGCGCCAGCCTTCTTGCCTCCTACCTCATGGAGAATAAAGTGAACACGCTTCTAGGCAGCGCGCCCCCCGAGGGCGCTGCGCCGCGGAGGCGTTTCGTTCCTAGATCTGCGAAGGCTGCGGACGTGATTTTGGAGCACATCGACGATGGGTCCGAGAACGAGGAGAGTGAACGGGAAGAGGAGAGGACGGCCTTAGCGGCAGATCGACGCAGGGATGGTCGTGGTCGTAACGCCAACTGCCGCCGCTGGGCCCTCTAAGCCACGCCCTGACTGGCCAGGAGGGAAGACGGTCAACGGGTACGAGTTCCGCCGCGATGACTCGCGTGTTAGTGCGCGCCCTCCTAACGGAGAGTGCTACATCTGCACGAGCCCCAAACACGTCGCTCGAGACTGTTCACACTACAGTACTTGGTCTCATTTGAGGCAAGCGATGCTTATCCACGTTGACCTGGATCCGGAGGAGGAAGAAAAGGAACGCCTGGAGTACATAGCTATGATTGTCGAATCCAGAATCGAATCGTCTCGCGCTTGCCCGAGTGAAGACCTTGAGAAGCCCGAGGAAGTCCTGGAAGCGCCTGGGCGAGAGCTTGCGGCTGCTGAAGGACTCCCTACGCCCAGAAGTCGTAAACCACAAGTAACGATCGAAGAAGAGGCAGAAGACTTGAGTACCACCACATAAGGCCAAGATTAACCAGTTAACAGATGGAGGTTGCCACAGGGCTTAATACATTATCGTGTGGATAGCCTAATATAGTATAACATAGGTGTAACATGTTATCTGTGGGTGACTATATAAGGTAATATGTAGTCAGGTGATCTCCGGACCCGGAGGACAAGAGGTCAGGTGATCTCTGAGCTGGCCGAAAAATGTAACAGGTTATAATAGGGAAATAAAAGAAAGGCACTAGCAAGGCTTGAACCCAAGACCTTTGACTGATCTCATATAAGAACAGTGCCAGGACTCTAACCACTAGACTAAAGTAGTTGTATAGAATTAGAGGCATTGATCTCAATATATGTTGCCTCTCATGTCCCAATATTATTGATTGGTGCTGAACTACTTGAAAAATTGTAGTGAATAGTGTCAAACAATTTTTCTGGCTTTCTGATGCTTTCCAAGGCTATCTAATGCCTTTTTATGAAGGCAGTTTTTTGGTTAGAGGCTTCATTGGCCTGCAAAACACAAAATAATTTCCCAAACACAGTGCTTTTTGGCAACTGAGTAGTAAATTCCACAACCAGAGCACCAAAGGGTAGCTTGTATGCCATAGGCTTGGGATATAGGCAGCTAGAGGTATGAGGTATGACAGAACAATAAATATTGGGAGGTGAGAGGCAACATATATTGAGATCAATGCCTCTAGTTCTATACAACTACTTGGTCTAGTGGTTAGAGTCCTGGCGCTGTTTTATGAAGATCAGTCAAAGGCCTTGGGTTCAAGCCTTGCTAGTGCCCTTTCTTTTATTTCCCTATTATAACCTGTTACATTTTTCGGCCAGCTCAGAGATCACCTGACATCTTGTCCCCCGGGTCCGGAGATCAACCTGACTACATATTACCTTATATAGTCACCCACAGATAACATGTTACGCCTATGTTATAATATTAGGCTATCCACCGATAATGTATTAAGCCCTGTAGCAACCTCCAACCGTTAACTGGTTATTCTGACCATATGAGCTGTGAGTACAGAGCCTACGCTGGACAGTAGCTTCATCGGAAGCGCTGTTGATAGAAACCTCCTTAGTTGAAGCCTCCACCGCCGATAAGGCTGCCTTCCTGCCGCACTATGGAATGAACCGCAACCGACGCCGTTACGAAGCCTCGGCGAAGCCACTCAAGGAGCAGGACAAGGGGAAAGCGGTGATAAGCGATGACCCCCCAGTTCTGCCCCGGAGAGTGCGTCGCAAGGCTGTCTACGTGGCGGAGTTGGACTCCTCAGTAGCGGACAACGGAACCCCTGTTTACAAGGCGCGGAAAGTAAGGCAACTTCCGGATGGCTTAGGCTCCCTCGGCGCGCGAGCGCTTCACATTAAAGTCAAAGTGGGATCGCTAGAGCATGGAGTCATAAAAGCTCGACTGGATTCAGGCGCCGACATCACGCTCATGTCCGAAGAGTTCTGGAGGTCCATCCCAGGACTCAACAGCTGAAGCAGGGTATTCGGATGAAGCTGTACCATCTACCGGACAAGCTACGGTGTTGGGGTATATCAAGTGTCCCTTGTACGTGGAATACAAGGAGGGCGAGATCATCTGTTCGAACTGGAGGCCTACGTCGTTTGTAACATGAAAGTGACTTGCTCCTGGGAGAGGACTTCCAGTCTTCCTACGAGCTGGGGGTTCAGAGATGGGCGACTGGTGACAGCGAAGTGCAAGTGGGTCGCTCCCGGCACATCCTCCCGGCTTCCTCCGCGCATTCAGTTGATCTGGGCTTCGAGATCCGCCAAGCTAGCATGGCGCGCACCATGAAGAGGCTGCTGCCTATGCAATGGTGGAAGACGTACCAGCGTTCGCGTAGACGTATCTGTCGGGAAGGGAAAATGCAGGCTCCGCCGGTGTTGGCAGCTCAAGACGTACTCATTGGCGCTGGCACCGTGCATAACGTGAGGGTTACGGGCGCATTCGAGGGAAGAGACGAGTGGCTGGTGGAGAAGGTGGTTATCAGTTCGGAGGACGCGGACGTTATGGCGGCGCCCACTACCTTGATTCGCTCCGATGCGCCGTACCTGCCTATAGCCAATCCTAGTACCAGGCCCTGGTATATTCGAGCCGGGGACATCGTAGGGAAAACTGCACGATCCCTCCTCCTACGCCGATACTCCGAAGAACGAGGAGGAGTATGACAAGTTCGCTGCCTCCGCGGAAGCGTTGGCGCGCGTCATACAAGAGACCCAACGAGCTCAGGATCCGGAGTATAAGCCGCTCCACCAGAGGGTAGGAGTGGAGGCGGAAGAGGAGGAGGAATTGTGGGGGTCCCAAGACGTCTGCGGGTACGCAGAACCTGGGAGAGGAACATGGATCGGAGGATGTGGCCAAACTCATGAACTTAGGTCCGGACATTCCCGAGGCCGTGCGTCCCAAACTCGACGAAGTCTTGCGTCGCAATGCGGCTGCGTTCGGAGTCGGGGGACGCTTAGGGCACGTGAAGGAGAAGGCGCCGATTCCCGTCAAGGAGGGCACCCAACCGGTATCTATGCCCATGTACTCGGCATCGCCTGCTAAAAGAGAAGTCATCGACAAGCAGATGGACCTATGGTTCGAGAGGGATGTCATCGAGCCCTCCACTAGCCCCTGGGGAGCGCCGTGCGTAGTTGTGTTCCGGAACGGCAAACCACGTCTGGCAGTGGACTACCGGAAGTTAACTCTCAGACTATCGCAGACGAGTTCCCTATCCCGCGGCAATCGGATATCATCCAGGCGCTGTCTGGTTCTCAAGTACTGTCTTCGTTTGACGCACTGGCAGGATTCAATCAAGTCGAGATGGACGACGAAGCGAGGGAGAAAACGGCATTCCGCTCACACCGAGGCTTGTGGCAGTTCAAAAGAATGCCATTTGGCTTGCGTAACGGCCCTTCCATATTCCAGAGGATTATGCAAGGAGTCCTCGCGCCCTACCTCTGGTTGTTCACGTTGGTCTACATCGATGACATCGTGGTGTTTTCAAAGTCGTGGGACGAACACGTCGTCCATCTGGATAGAGTGCTCAGCGCTATAACAGCTGCCGGCCTCACCCTCGAACCGAAGAAATGCTTCGTGGGGTACTCTTCCATCCTTCTTCTAGGACAGAAGGTTTCGCGCTGGGTCTGTCGACGCACAAGGGAGAAGGTGGCTGCGATACAAGAACTTGCGCGACCACAGTCGGTACTCGACCTCCAAAAATTCCTGGGCATGGTTAATTACTTTGCCTCATACATTCCGTACTACGCCTTCATAGCGAAACCGCTGCATTCATTGCTGGCGAAAGGCTCGAAGTGGGAGTGGCGTGCTGAGCACGAAATTGCGTTTCTGCAAGCCAAGGACGCACTATTGGCCGCGCCGATACTGGGACACCCAATTCAGGGGTCGCCCTACAGACTGTACACAGACACTTCAGACTACGCCTTGGGCTCCAGTCTGCAGCAAGTACAACCGATGCTCGTAGCCGACTTGAAGGGGACGGCGGCGTACGACAAGCTCCAAGTAGCATGGGACGCGGGGGAAACGGTGCCCAAGCTATTCACGACTTTAGATAAGGACGTGAAGGAGATGGAGGTAGAGGATGTGTGGGGGGCGACGCTTGACGAGACGACGGTGCATGTCGAGCGCGTGATCGCGTACTGGAGTCGCAGCTTAAAATCCGCTGAGCGGAATTATAGCGCGACTGAACGCGAGGCCCTGGGGGCGAAGGAAGCGCTGGTGCGCTTCCAGCCGTTCATCGAAGGGGAGCAGGTCATCCTCGTGACGGACCACGCCGCTCTGCAATGGGCGCGAGTCTATGAGAACGCGAACAGGCGACTAGCGGCGTGGGGGGCAGTGTTTGCAGCCTATCCCGGCCTCAAGATCGTACACAGAGCCGGGAGGGTCCATTCAAATGTGGACCCGTTATCCAGGTTGCCGCGCACGCCGCCGCATGAGTCGCCTGTCCTGGAGGACATGAACACCATAGTGCAGGACACGGAGAGGCGGAAGGAAGCGCAGAGGCTGGAAGACAAAGGAGAGTTCGCACCAGCCAAGAAGGCTGTGTTTGCTATCTGGTGGTGGGAGGACGCGATCGATAAGTACGCACTTCCCGTAACCACCAGGCAGCAGAAAGCGAAGGAGCGGGAAAGGGAGCAGGACTCGGCGGAACCGACGGCAGAGGAAGAGATGATCAAGGCTAGAAGGGAGGTCCAAGAGCGCGACAGCGCCGTAGATGGCGCCGCTGCTGCCGCGGACCTCCCCTTCGAGCATGATGACCACTGGACCTATCCCGCAGGTGTTCGTCCCGAACGAGAGGGGGAAGACTGGAACAAGAGATCGCATCTGCTTATATCGGCGTCGCCGGAAGTAGTTGGAAGCTTCCGCGAAGCATACGAAGAGGACCTGTACTTTAGGGACCGCTACGTGGAGGAAGCTCCCAACCCGGA
Source organism: Mycena olivaceomarginata (assembly GCA_029378375.1). NCBI lineage: Eukaryota > Fungi > Basidiomycota > Agaricomycetes > Agaricales > Mycenaceae > Mycena > Mycena olivaceomarginata. The sequence continues at coordinate 42,969 of JARKIC010002432.1, forward strand.
TAAAGTGCTCACCCCATCGCGCTTTCAAAAGGGCAACGACGGGCTGCTGTACTTCGTGGACGCAGACTGGAGGACGAGGTTGTGCGTACCTCGTACGAAGGTGAAATGGGTGATGCGCTGGATACACGAGTCTCCGCACGAGAGCGCGCACGCGGGTCCCTTCAAGTTCGTGTCGAGATTGAGGGAGCTGTTCTTCTGGACTTCCTTGACAAAGGATGCGGAGGAGTTCGCGACAACGTGCGACGTCTGTCAGAAAATTAAGGCGGACCATAGGAAGAAGATGGGGGGCTTACGCCCTGCTCACATTCCTCCTCGCCCTTTTGCTACGGTATCTCTGGATCTTATCACGGGTCTGCCTCCGTCGGGTGCCGAGAAGTTTACCGCCATACTGGTTATTGTCGACAAACTCTCTCGTTTCGCAGTCATTATTCCTACCCACAATAACCTGTCGCAAGAAGGGTTCGCCAAGTTTCTTTGTGGATCGCGTAGTAACATATCGGGATGCCGGAACGTATTATCTCGGATCGCGATAAACGTTGGTCGACCGCTTTCTGGTGCTCAGTCGTCGCGAACTACGGCAGCGTCTTAGCCTTATCTTCGGCCCACCACCCGCAGACGGACGGACAGACCGAGATCCTTAACGCCACCATTGAGCAGATGTTGCGCGCTTATGTCGCTGCAGATCGCTCGTCGTGGGCGTCCTGGCTGAGCCAAATCCTCCTTCGCCTATAACTCCAATGTGCACTCATCGACGGGGTATTCCCCCAACTTCCTACTATTCGGATACAGCCCTAGAGGGGCTGCGGGACTGATGGTACCGTCTGGAGATCCGGTGGCTCGCCCTTTCCTGCCGAGTCAGAAGGGTGAAGATTTTATTGAGGCTCTGGAGTCTCATCGTCAAGCAGCGCGAGACGCTGTGGTATTAGCGCAGGAAAGACAGGCTCAAGCATACAACAAGGGCAGGCGTCCCATTGAGAGCATCGAGGAAGGGGACTACGTCCTGGTCAATCCCCACTCCTTGGAATTGGTGGATGTGAAGGGCACAGGGCGCAAGCTGATACAGAGGACGATTGGGCCCTTCGAGGTTCTGGAGAAGATCAATCCAGTCGTGTACCGATTGGCGCCTACCCGACACCTACCCCATGCATCCAGTCTTTAACCTGGAGCACCTGCGCAAGTACCATGTTTCCAAAGAAGAACTAGGCAAGAGGACAGTTCTCCCGGAGACGCGCGACTACTTGGCTGCCTCAGAGGAATATGTGGTGGAAGCCATTATAGGCCACGCTATTAAACCTCGGAAGGATGGCAACCAGCGTATGTTCCGGGTACGTTGGGAAGGGTATGGCCCTGCCAACGATACTTGGGTTTCGGAGCGGGATCTTCGGAACGCGCCAGCCATCAAGCGGGAATACTTGAGGCTGCACCGGCTAGTTTAGGAGGTGACATCACTCGCCGCCTGTCTCGAAGCGCGCCCTTTCCATGATTGGATGTCGCCGCTCGAGAGGCTGGCCGGTAGACGCTGACCGGGGGCCTACACCCGGGAAGAAGCGCTGCCTGCAGAGAAGTAGTGGACGGGAGCTTGGTCTCCTGGAAGAAGCACTTCTGAAGCTCGTAAGCTGACAAGCGGTGGCTTGGAAGAAGCACGAGCGAACGGCGACAGGGAAGCGGACGGGTGAGGACGAGCTCGGGAAGAAGCACCTGATCGCTGTGAGGTTGGACGCGGACTGGCTGAAAAGGGCCGGGAAGATGCGCTAGCTAGTAGTAGATTACTAATTCGTCGGGAACAGGACTCTGTGAGTCCCGACGCTCCGACCAACGGGCCTGACTAGCCGCCATCAGTGGCGGAGCCTGGGAACATCACCAGCTTAGTCAGGTCGTTTTGACATTTCTATCTCTTTCTTTCTAAGTCCACGTCGCCACTTACCACTGACACTCAATGTCGCAAATCAGCAACAACCCCCGTCGGGGCAGCCAAGCGCGCCACGGAACCGCAAGGCTCCGAGTGCTGCTGGCTATAACGACGATCCGCTGGTATACAGCTCGTTGTCTTTCGAGTTGTGGGCGCTACCTGCGATATCCGGACGTTACGTGCAGCGAGGGAGTAGGCTCTTCGAGCTATGGTCTCTGAACTCGATGCAGCTGCCATTTCTCCCGGGTGAGCGCGTCGAGAACGGGACTACGAACATCCACCCCGACCCATCACAGAGACGTTTCGACCGGCATACGGGGAAATTCGACTGTCTGTACGCCCCGCAATATTTCCTTCCTGAGCATGCGCACTGGGCCTTCATGAGAAGACCCCACCTCGTTACCAGCTCGGACGCTGCGTACGACGCCTACCGCCCCTTAGTGGAAGTATGGATCTGCAATGCCAATAGCTCGATGCACGGCCGGCTACCGTCCTCTTTCGTGGAAGGGTTGAGGACTGTGCTGCGCCGCTTCAATCGAGAAATGGAGCGGCCTGCGCGCGGTCCACGAGCAGCAACTTTGGGCCAGCCGACCGGACTACGCCACCGAAGCTCGGCTCAAAGCCTTGGAGCGAATGGATGGTCTGGAGCGATGTGGTAGACCACGGGGTGGCGTTCCAGCGAGGACTTCGGGAGAAGGAAGCATGGATCGCCCTAGCAAAGGAGAGGAAATCCAAGCGAAACTGGGGCTTGGCCGTGCTGAGGGATAGCGCCGGAACGGCTGCTGCTGCGGACGACCAGTACATCAGGCTCTGGATCAACGGAGCCTCGGAGGAAGTATACCTCTCGTATCTGTTGGCGCGGGTGCCCTGCTTTGTGGTGCACGAATTTCCCATGGCCAACTACACGCCGACTGCCGTTAAACCTCATCCGCCCACCTACTCCCATTTCGTTGATGGTACGGATATAGGAGATCTCATCCACCGCAACGCCTACGACGTAGCGGCGCAGAGGGAGCCTCGAGCCTCTGAAGCCACATTCCTGCGGATGGACGGCCGCGCCGCTGAAGTCCGCACCTCCAGGCGAGTGAATGTCCCGCGATCGTCTTCGATGTACTGTTCGACGATCGAGGCCCCAGCGCCGCTGCCTCGCATCGCGCCGAATCGTCTGATTCCCCAAAGCGCGGGCAGCACCGAGTCCTCCACCTCTTCACGGCCCCTGTCGCCGCTGCCTGGCCCCTCGCAACGCTCAACTGCTCGGCCGATAGCTCATGGAACGGTCAAACCACCTGAATCACGCTCAGAGTCTACGCGTGCACCTCCGTCTTCCGCTCCCCGGACTACAGGGTTAGCGAAGCGTGCGCCTCCGCCGTCCGCTCTGCGGACTACCGGGCTACCGGCGCGTGCGCCCCCGCCTTCCGCTCCCCGAGCTACCGGGCTATCGTCTCCTGCGTCTTCCGCGCCAGCGTCAAAAAGCAACAAGTATGCGGCCTCGGAGATCCAGCGGAGGCGTGTGGACGAAGCACGAGTGGAATGGGTCGTCCCTCCATTGATCGCTCGCGCCAGCAAAAAGTCGAACGGACGTTTCGAGCTGGCAGAATACAACGATGAGCCGGCTTGGATACTCCGCGGATCGAAGGCGCAGGTAGACTGTTCGTCAACCTGGTACGATCGGGAGTTTGGACGACGTCTACACTTCGGTCGCTATTCAGCGGAAGAAGGAGTCCTGGACGACGACGTTTTCGGCGCAACCCGTTCCGCGGCTTCCGTTCTTCGCCATAGACGGACAGACCGCCAGACCGCAGAAAGCGTCGAGCTGGATTGTACCGCACGAGGAGTCCAGCGAGGGGCGATGAAGGTAGACAGGCGCGGACTCCTCCACCCAAGAGGCTGCCTTGGGCGCCCGGGTGCGGCCCTTCTACCAGGGAAGGCGGTGGCCAGAGCAGCAAGGGCAAGGGGAAGGACGTGAAGTTCGACGACTCTGATGACTCGGACGAGGGCATGGACCTGGCCGACGTGGTCGCTGCCCCCGTGGCTACTAACGTCGTCGTAATTGAGAGCTTGGACGACACACTCAGCGCCGTAGCGTTCGAGGCCATCGCACGAGACGCGCTGTATCGAAGCGGGGCGAGACCCATAGCCATTGTCCACGCCAGAGGCCAACTGTGGCTGAGAATGGAGGACACTGCAGAAGGGCAACGAGCGCTCGGGGGTTTGGGATCTCTATGGCCCGAAAATACGCCTTGGATACCGAACGGACGAGGACTTCGAGGAGGAGACGGCGTTCACCACCGACCGGTGGCTACGATTGGACGAGATGGAAGAGGTCGAGGAGAACACTCCTCCCCTGGTAACAACAAGACCCTCCAATGTAAGCGCGCTTGACAGTGCTGCTGCCCAGGAGAACCAGGACCTCTCCGCGCGTCCCGATTCCTCGAATGAGGACTCCCGCGCACAATTAACGGTCGCCATTTCTACAGAACTAGCAAACCTGTCCGTGGATCCTGAGGTATTGGGAACCTTCTTAGCTACCGTAGGGGTCCCCCGACATCTGCTCGTCCCATGTCGTCATCCCCGTCGCCACCACCCGAAGTCAGGGTACCCTTCCCGGGGGTTCTCGCACCTGACCGTGGTGCCAACCTCCCAGTCGCCGCCCCCTTTGCCAGAGGAGCACGTTACGCCAACGGATTCCCGGCCTCCCGCCCACTGCGCCTCGCGCCATGATGCTGGCCCCTGTCAGATCGTCTAACGGACCCACCTGGTCCGCGACCGCTACATCGCATTCCGCTGCTGGACCGTCTCAGGGAGCCCAACGTGCCCCTCGAGCAGCGTCTGTCGAACCCACCACTGGCCACCCGTATAGGGAACCCGCCACTGCGCGATCGGGTGGATCCAGCACCACCCAGCGATTGTAAACCACAAGTGATACCACGACGAGCTAGACGAAGCCCCTTCGCCCCCGAATGAGCCAGAGCCCAAGAAGAAAAAGAAGAAAAGAGGCTTGCGTTCGGGAAGGATCAGCAGAAGAGGAAGAAAGTCGAAAGCGGCGCGCAAGGGACGGACGGCAGGTCAAGATGAGGGGGACAACAAGGAGACGCAATCGTGATCGACCTCGCCAATCTCACAGCCGTTGGCGAGCACCTCGAGGGTACAGCTCGAAGACTTGGAAGATGGCGAGATTTCAGACTCTGCGTTTTGGGAGGACGAATACGACGGGACAGCGCGTGACCTTCGCGCTGCCTTTAGACACTTGTGTATGCTGTCGCGTGGGGGGCTCTGTGACGGGGTAGTATACCATTGGGACACGACGAGCGTACTAGCGGACGATACTTATATTGTATATATTTCTGTAGTGTAATTACGTATGCATCAGTAACGTAATACATCTTTTAACTTGCTTTACACTACTATGTGCGAAGACTGAAGGACCCACCGGGGACCTCCCCCACAGCCGCCCTGCCTATCTGAGCATGCGTACAACTGCTCCACGACACCGGTGCTGCAGGAGGTCCCAGGTGTGGGTCACACCCCTAGTCAATGGGTTACAACGGTGGCGGGCGCCTGAGTCGGCGGCCCCCAGCCTCAAACCTCGCGAGCGCTGCGTCTACGGACTGCGCACTCGCGAGTCCCTCTTCAGCAACCTGAAGCCTACAAGACCCGCATCACACAGACAAACCCAGAACTCGGACCCACAAATATTTCTGCGTGTACCATTAATGTCCCACGACAAAATTTATGTCCCAGATTAAATGTTTTGGCCCCGGCATTCAATCCATGTTGTCCTCCCACCAAACTGATTTAGTTTCGCTACCCTGACATTTGTGTATCAATCACATTGGGATTATGTCCTGGTGTACTGCCCTTTTGGCCCCGGTGCCAAGACATTGTCGTCCCAGTCTTATCCGCTTTTGGCCCTTGGATCAAACCTTTCCCGTTATCACATCAAAGATTTCATGCCCTCAAATCAAACACTTTCCGTCCCGTGTTTACCGTTCTCCACAGCCCCCATTCAATTGTCTCAAACTTTAGGTCTATCCACATCAGAAAAGAGAGTACTTCTTGGTAAAAATGTCAATGAAGCATAATATTCAGGTATTCAACCAGTATCATCCAAAACAGTAATTTTACCCAGAGAGATGATGCCAATCGGTCCAGCGCCGCTGTTATTGGTTCATGAGTCTTGGGTATCGATATTCTGGCTTGAATAGATGCTATGGAATCTAATACAGTCCTCTAATGGCTCAGAATGCCTTAGCTGGTGGATCCCTTGAACAGGCAATTTATTTCTCTCCTCCATCAGTACTGCACACAGGCGTAAATTGAGTGTGGGTTCAAGACGGGTTCATGAGTCTTGGGTATCAGTATTAGGGGTCTAATAGATACCAGAGTATCTAACAGTCTTCTGCTGACTCAGAATGCCTTAGCTGGTGGATCCCTTGAACATACAAATTTATTTCCGCTGCCATCAGTACCACAAACAGGCCCAAATTGACAGTGGTTTTATGACGGGTTCGTGAGTCTTGGGTATCGGTATTAGGGGTCTAATAGATACCAGAGCATCTAACACAGTCTTCTGCTGACTCAGAATACCTTAGCTGATGGATCCCTTGAACATACAAATTTATTTCCGCTGCCACAGTCTTTACTGCCTCAAAATACCTTAGCTGGTGGATCCCTTGCACCTATCAATTTAGTATTGCTTGCTCATATCAACGTTGACAAGTGGACATCTGATTTGTTCTAAATGCTAACATGTCTCTAGCTTTTGTGCAATTCTGTCCCAATGTAACTCCTTTTTGGCCCCGGTGCCAAGCCATTGTCATCCCAACATCATCTATTTTTGGCCCTGGGATCAAACCTTTTTGGTTATCGCATCAAAGATTTCATGCCCTCAGATCAAACACTTTCCATCCCATGTTTACCATTCTCCACAGCCCCCTGTCCAATTCTCTCAAACATTGGGTCCATCCACACCAGAAAAGGGAGTACTTTTCATTAAAAATTTCACCGGAAGCACGGAGTATATATGACTTTAGTGGGAGTGGGACTCACACAGTCCCACTGATCACCCGAGTCCCACTCCCATGCTTTGAAACAGTGGGATTCGTCTAAGCGAGTGGGACTTGCCATCTGATCGTATCACGGCCTTGACTGATGGCGGCACCCACTGCTGAGCACCGGTATGTCAGTGGAGGCCACTGGCAGACACCGGATTCCATCGAAAGCCAGTGACTGGAGCTACGGTGGATACCATCGGATTTCACTGGCTTCTGGTGGCTCTCAGCCATCAGAAATGATGCCTACAGAGTGTATAGTAAATCAGCAAGCAAACCTGCACAAATCTTTGGCCACATACCCCCTTGTGCACAGAATCCTGAGTACACCGTTTGGAAATTGAAAGGCAGAGCTTATCAGATGAATGGTGCCTTGATATACCCCCAAAACAAGCGATGTTTTTAAAGCTATCTAAACAGGCACATAGTTCAACTCGGTAGTTCAATGCCGGTTAGAAACTTGAACCACAAAAAGGCCGGTGCTTTTCAAATGATTGTGTTATATGCACTCTCAAATACTTAAAACTACCAACCTTGCTCATTTCCAGCACCTGCCGGCAGAAACCACTGGAAACCGATGAGAGGATATCACGAGTCCACTACGGCCCGGTGGCCATTGACAGAAATCACCAGCCTCAGTGATGGACACCGTCAAACAGCGCCCGGCAGTGGCCGCCAATAACCACCAGTGGCCAGCGGCGGCCACCAGTGAACTTGTTACCTCCGGGCATATTACTCACACTGTACCATGACACGGTTGCTTTGAGTTTGCTCGCACTAATTTTTTTTTCGTTCCAACTTTCCCCCACTATTCATAGTTCCATCATCTAACTCCTTTTCTTTCCACAGTCCAGAAGCGAATTTAACAATGTTACACAGCTCGGACTTGGTTCCACCCGCATGCTTGACTCGAGCATCTCTCTGGTGTGTTCATCACATACTCTGTGAATTAGATTCTCTTCATGTATTCCGGTGGGTCCCTTCAGGTTTGATTTGAAACTGTGCCTGCAGCTATCTTGTTCTTCATTTTGACATTGACTCGGCTAGGGACAACTCAACTTTCGGACGGCTCACAAGATTTCTTTCCCTCCTATTTAACCTTTTTTAGATCCACCTCCCAGGTTGAGCTACCACTTGCATGACACGAACCTTCGAGAAACAATACTCATAAGTATATGCACCCAAATACTGTAGTATTACGACCATTAGTTCACGGGGTGTCACCCATCACCATAAAAGTTCACTGGATTGAAAGTTCACAGCTCGGCAATCGGTCAATAATTCCCATAAAAGGCAATCCGGCGAATGCCGAAGCGAAATTTTGCAATTTTCTAGGCCTATTTGGGGGAGGAAAACTCATTGTCACCGTCACCGATCTTGATTAGTTCAGTTCACAGGTCTCCATCACCCGTCACCTGAACTAGTGGTTGTAATACTACAGTATGACTTGGTTGCACAGCCTAACCGGCCAACCATTTCAGTTCCAGTTCCATTCACTTTGCACTTTATTGAAGTAGACCTATAATTGTTGCACAGACTGACCGGCCAACCATTGGGCAATAAATCTGTCGTATTTTGAGTGGAAGGCACGACCTGATGAGGATCAATATGGCACGCGTCGGCCACCGATTCCGAAAAGTGCATCAGTCCCACTATTTGATCCATTTGCGATCAATCCCACTTCCGAGAACCATTGGGTCCCACTAATATTACCCAATCCCACAAATCTGTCCACTTGAGTGGGACTGGATGAGTCCCACTCCCACTAAATTGTTCGTCCTCGGAAGCACACCTCCTTGTGCTTGCGAAAGACCGACTCACACCATCAGTGACAGGGCAGCGCGCTTTTGTGTTGTCACAACTTGGCCACAACTGCCAGTTAAGTACTCGAAAGGTATCTATTTGCCTGGGCACTGAATTCGATCCGTCGCACAGGTTGTGGTCTGCGTTTCACGATGTCCATCAAACTGCCGCCCTGAACTTTGGAATCGAGTCTTGGAACTTTTGCCTCGTCGCTCTCCAATCGCTCTTTCTGGTTCTACGCACTGTCTCCTCCTTCTTCTCTGCCCTCTCCTCTCCATGTCTGTACAAGGAATTCAAAACCTAGCCCAGCACATATGCCACGCAAGGCGGTACCTCCAGCCCGATGAGACGATGTTAGCGCAAAATTCTGTTCGCAGTCGAGAGAACAGCAAGCGCTAGATATCCAGGGATCACGTCTATTGGTTATAATGTCGTGAGGCTAGTACCCGCCTCACGCTACCTGTTTTATACATTTTACTGTCCATTCTAGCTTTCCACCTTGCTCCAACGCACTCCAACCCGGCTCCGCACTCTCCACATCCGCAGTTCCGCAGTCACGTGCCGCCCTTGTAACCCGAACACCGGACCCGAACAACGAATTCTAACAGACGAGAGCTAGTCCGGCTCGCCTTCTGGTCATCCGACAAAGTGGCTCCCACATCCGCCCACATGCCACGTTCGCTACACGGGAGACGTCGTGCTCCAGGGCACTTCACCCTTCGTGAACGCGCTGTTCAGCACAATTTCGAACTTCTCCAACCTCCGCAGGCCTCTCCTGCACTTTCAACGGTTATCGGATAGAGCTTCCCGTGCTTCAAGTGGAGAATCTGCTCCACCTAGAGAAGCTCCACATCCACGGTGGTCCTCTGTCACGTCCAGACGAGCAGCCGACGTCCTTCAAGATCAGTGTCCGCCACTTTGGCTACACCAATATATTCATCCCATACCCGGGGGGCAGACCCCCACACTTCTCGTGGCTGTCTCTCCTGGACACCGACATGCTGCGCTCTCTGGAACTCGGTGCTGGTCACCCTCTCGGCCTTGCCCACTTCCTCGCAGACAAGGCCACCATGGCGTCATTCCACAACCTGCGTGCCCTCTCCATCACCTTCGCCGAGTCGATTTCAACCACATGCATGCCTCAGTACGGATCTGCTTTGATCACTGTGTCGGATTTCTCAAGGGACACTGGTCGTCTCTTCGCGGCCTCCGGATCGCAATCAACAACAACAAGGGCATACAGTATGCGTCGTTATGGATCATGGCTTGTATCAATCTACATGCCTTCGCCATCCGACACGAAAACAGCGATCAATCCTCAGTCGACAACTTCTACCGAGATGGAAGTACCAAAAAAAGCAGAAGAACCTCGAACGAAGATGGCGTAGGGAAAGACGGAGACAGAACAGAGAGGAAAATAGGAGGATGGACAGAATGATAGTGATTTACTGGAAGGGAAGATTAAGAGGGAGGAGCTGAAGGAGGCTTTATTTGAATATATAATGAGGCATAGAAATAGTATCAAAAAAGGTCGGGATCATACACATTTGGGGCAGGTGGCGCACCAAAACCAGGGCTACTGCAGCGTATGCGTTCAAGCTCGATCTGTTGTTCCATCATCACGAGCTCATGCTGACATTGACGTTCGCCCTCCCGCACTTGGTGTTCATCTTTTCCAATGCAGACAGGGCATCATACTTGCTTCGCACCCGAACCGATTTCTCCTTCTCATGGAGCTGGGCCATCTTGAGGTGCTGGCCGGATCTTGCTCCGCCAGATCCTGAACCGTCTCCTGGATTGACTTGTGTTTGGTCCCACGCATAGCAGATGCCGGCACAGGTTCCGCCTTCACGCGAGCAACAGGTGTTTTAGGAGTCCAGGGCGGTGGGACAGGTGCCGGAGATGATGAGCGGATCGATATAGCATCACCATCCTCCTCGTCTGTTTTGACCCAGCCTGAGATTGCGGATTCCGAGGACAAGGAAGACTCATCATCCTCCTCATCATCTAACACCGCAATCTTCCTGGTCCGCTTTTTCAAAGTGATATGAGGAGTGGATTGCACAGACAGCTTTGAGAACATACCCCGGACTTGGAATCAAGAATGGACAAGTCCATGCTCGACTAGCTGTGTGAAAGAGCACTGCAGGCAATGACAGGACTCGTGCCCATCAGCACATGCATCCGTTTGTACCACAGAAACTTCGTTTGGACGGTGTCTGCATGCCAAAGTGCTGTGAGCATGACTTCGGGAGGAAATGACAAAGCTTGTGTTACCCCATATATTTTCGAGGTCAGTACCCGCCTTGATTTCCCCCTCACGGTCGGCATTCAGCAGATCCGCACCTGTCGCTCCCAGCTTCTCACGCTGATCACAAAAAGCCGGCAGACTGTCTGCCGGCTTTTTGCCTCCAGTCGGCACGGATCCGGAGGCACTTTTGACAAAGCCAAAGGATTGCCGATAAAGCTGGCTTCCTTCGATGAGGGTGAGAAGCTGGTCGGTGAGGTAGTGGTATGTCTCTGATGCCCATCTGATGTTTTTCAGTTAGTCTATACACCAAATACCGTAGAGTGACACGCACCGTACACTCGGTGCCTTTCTCGCCTTTTTGGTCGTCTCCTTCAGCTGCTTCTCCTTTGACGGCTTCTTCGGTTGCGGGTTATTTTCCTTCCCCTTGTTCAATACTGTACAGGCGGTCTTCAGCCTGTCTTGCAGACTTTCCTTGACAGACAGCATTGAAAAGAAAATGACGAGAGCTGTCAAAGCGCAATCACAGATCTGTGATACGGTGTTCAAACTCCGCCATGGTTGCCGCCGTTGTATGCCGAATAGAGATTGAAATGAAGTTCAGCTCGGGGACATCGGTGGCCGTGAAATGGAAGTGGAATGAAAGTGGAATGAGGTGAAATAGGAACGAAATGGCAGCTTTGAAAATCCCTATTGTACAAATCAATATTGATGTGTCTGCACGTACAATTATGTTTTGGAATATATAGCTAAATCTGGTCATATAATAGTAGAAAAGCCTCTCTCGGTCTGAAAAATTATATATACAATTCAGAGCATTCAAAACCCAAAATAAAATTAAAATAGCAAATAGCGAAACTTATATTTGGACCACGACATTATCGCGTTCAGCCTCTTCCTCTGTTGTAGGCTGGTTATAGTTGTCGCGTGAGTACGCTTCCGCGATTTGTCTCACCCAATCGTCTTGTCCCAGTTGTCGGACGAATGTGGTGGATCTGTAGTGGATGAACTTGATATGGCGGTCATATTCAAAGTTGGGAGGGCAAGCTGAGAAGGAGAAGGAGATGGTGATGATGATGAATTCGGAGATAAAGAGCGGATTGCGCGAAGGAATGACTAGAATAGAAATAAATTTAGATTCTGGGACCGTGTTCGAACACGTACGGGGTCTGTGCAAGCGAGAAGGGCGTATAGGAGAGGGCGCAGCGCGTAGATAATCAGATCTGGTTTAATAGATGAGATACGGGGGAAAAATCCAAAGAGATAAAGGAAGGAATGAACCCAATATGTGCATCTGAGGGTCTGAGGAATGAAAATTAGTTAGTGTTGATGTTGATTGTAAACGCAAGGCGCACGAGATCAGGGATCTTCGTATGCAAAATGTTGAAACTGCAAGTCGTGATGCTAAGGAAGCAAGAAAATCGGATACAATGCTGAGAGCCAAGTCAAAACGGAGTAAGGATTCAGGAATCTTGCTTACCGATACGTAGAATCATCGCACGATACCGCACAATGGGATGTGCAGGAAGGCTCGACTTAAACGTCGTCAGGTGGGAAGCGAGGGCAGAAGCGCTGTGAGGCAAGGCGTCTACCGGAGACGTCGTCGTATTCTTGCCTGCCGAGCGACCTCGAGTAAGCTCCAGGAACCAACGGAATGACGATTAGAAAAACAGACCTGATGCCTCATCATGAAGATAACAATGATTACAAAGGAGATGACCTCCACGGTCGACATTAAAAGCATCCACACTACTTGTGTGCCCAATAGCCAGCGGAGCTGGATCGATGGTGAAGGGTCTCGTAACCAACAGGTCCTGGTCTCGGCGTACCAACTATATAGACTAATGTCAATGAGCGACGACTTGAAATTGAGTGATTTACCCAAGTTTACCATATGCTAAGGGTGGGATATTGCATGCCGAGCACAAGATCACTGACCCGGTAATATAGTATTTCTCCATTTTGTTCCCGTTTACACCGAACACAAGAACAAGTCTATAAATGCATCACGGATGAAGAGGCGAAGGCAAAGGGGACGCGACAAACGGAAGATTGAGTGCTATGCAGCAACACATACACGCGGAGATCATGGGTGCCGTCTAATGTGAAGACGATATGTTATATCGAATTCGGAGAGAAACGCCGAATGGTACGTACCACACCCACAAAGGCATAAAAAACGCAAATCGCACCTTTCGCATCTGCGTTCATCGCACGGCTAAATGTGATAGACCCATAGACAGCACTGAAAGAGGAAGGTGTCAGTGCGAGCATGCTGGTAGTGTTGGCACACCACTTACTTTGCTACTAGCGCATATGTGAGTAGACGGAAGCTGACGCGATGAGGTAGGGTCGAGAGCAAGGATTCCATCGCAGGTATACTATGGCTATGAGGAGGAGTACGCTCAATGCGAGTCCGGGTATGGAGACTCCGAAAGTCGCATCTCTGTAAAACGAGTGCAAAATCAACAAAGAGGAAAAGAAAAAGAACAATCCACAGAAGATATGACGCACCTTATCAGCGCGGACAAGCGCACATGGTTGAAAGACATTAACGAAGTAAAGAAGCAACCTTGTGCATTAAGACTTGGAATAAAAGGAACCGCGGACATGTCACCGCCACAAATCCTTTTCGACTAGACCGGTAACCGTTCTGTTTACTCCAATCGGTTGCAAAACATTGTACGGGTGTTAATCGAGTGGCGCCTTCGTTCTTTTTTTACCTTCGTCCACCACCGATCCCGCTCCACCGTTGCAATTTGCATCTTAGCACACAAATCCTCTCAGTCTAGTTTCCTTGTTATCCTGAGCTTCCTTGGGTGCTTGTTGGGGTATTCCACGGCACTCTGGATTCTAGTGTAGCGATCCTGAGGCTTGGTTGAACCCGGTGGAGCAACTGTAGAGCGAGCCCATATGACGTCAAAAAGCACAACAGCGGTAAGCAAGAATCCAACAGCAATGATCGCGTAAACCCCGTACAATGTTTTGCTAACGACTGTAGAAAACAAGTTTGTCGGTAGACTTCACCAATACTTCAGGATTACCGGTCCAGCTTTCAACCCGATTCACCAAATTACCGCTTTTTTGCGAGACACTAGGCGATCGGACATTTCCGCACTCTCAGTTAGGATGGCGAGATATTAGCAGAGATCCCCGTCGTACAGCATCCCACGCGGGCGTCCTCAATGGGAATATGCTCGACGAGGGGGACCCTGTGGCGGGTGTCCAACTTGAATGAGTGTCAGGTGGAAAGGCCCATTCTGCCAGTCGCTTCACGAAAGATACTCAAATATTAGCCGTAAGTGTTTCAGAAGAATTTCAGATGCAGAACGTAAAGATACACGGAGGCGGAGGACGATTCATGACGGGTTTTCGGCTAGTCTGTAGCACCTGTACCTCCCTCCAGAGCACGGTAGTTACCACGGGATAAATATGTGATATCCCGCGGTAACTACTGGCGTTTTAGCGGTTTCACGCGCATGCGTTAAACACGCTAAATCATTAGCAATAACACCGGTATTACCGTTAGCTCGTAGATATGATGTATCAGGCAGATATGATAAGAGATTTTGGCGCCGTTATCTTAGATGTGATTGCGCTCGATGATGTGTTGCCATCAGCGATGCGCGCGCCATCAGCGCCATCAAGATCGCGCTGGCTCCCGCCCCCTTTGTCCCTGCCGCCTTCACAAGTCCGCGTAAAACCACGAAAAAATTACAGTATATATACAAGAGTACAAGCTCATACAGCTATGTTCCAGAGAGAGAAAAAACAGCACATGCGACGCGAGGTAAGCACACGCTCCACGTCATACCGCCTCCTCAGTTGCACCCACGTCGTGCACAATGCGCACGATGTTCTCGAAGGCGTCGCAATAGCTTCCACATCCCCGTCCCTTCTCCTTCCTCGTCGTCGTCATCGTTGCCAGCGCTTGGGGCGGAGCTGCGCGCCCGTTCTTCCGGAGCGTCTCCCATGTCAGATGCATTGCGGGGTGGAACACATCTCTCCCGTGACAAACTGATCCCGCGGGAGATAGACGCTGTGAACCCATCCTCCTTTGACAACTTAGCAAGCCGGTCCAGATGGATGCCATTAAAGCGTGCACGCTCCATGCGGTACCAGGCAACCTGCAGAGCTAGCCCGCCGCGCCCCTCGTGCTGTAGACGCACCTCGTGGTGTACGAGGAAGTCCTCCTCGTCAGCATGAAGGTAACTAGGGGGGGATCTCGATGTTGAGCCGCACAATCTCTTCGTCCGCGCGGCAGATCTTGAAGTGTTGATCCATAGCCGCACGCCCAGCAGGAAGGGCCCAGGGCTCTGTGCGGATGTCCTCCCGCCCTTCCCGCAGGAGATCGAACTCTGCGAGGAAAGCGTAGCCCACGACCTCGTCCCACGACAGCAGCACTTTTGGCGGGGTCAGGCAGACGCTGCCGCGTTATAGTGTTCCAACGCAGTCCTCACGGCTTTTGAACGCACCTGCAGCGCCTTTGCAATGTGCTTGCGTAGCTTGTACCCTTGCATTCCCAGGTCAGCAAACATCCCAGCCTGCCGCAGAAGCTCACCTGTGCCCGACATATTCACCTTCGACAGCTCGAACATCCGGGCCACCACAAGCAAGGGGACCTCGGGATTAAAATTTTGTACGTGGGGGGGGGGGGGGGGTCCCGGGGGAGGCTGAAAAAAACTTTATGATACTTTTGTTAGAAGATGTTGGAAACCCTCAAAACCACCATTTGAAACCATGCCAGAGGTTTCAGGAAGGGTTTGTACGATGCCCGAACCATCTTGAAGGTCAATTTCCTAATATGGAATGCCGGATCACGCACGGCGCTGTAGATTTTGCCTTCCGTTGGCTCAACCACTTTCCCAGATGTTCAGGAAAACAGAATATGAGACTCACTATCATGGATATACAGTATCATTTTTTCCCCTGCCAATATACACCTAAGTTGTGATGATTTGGTGCCTAGTGCCGAAGTGGGGGTGATAGACCAGATAGCAGCACAGGAGTGTGAGGAAAAGCACACCAGAGGTGTACTAGATGGCCAGGAGGGTGTTACTACTCTGTAGGATAGCTATACTGCCCATCATGCCCACCTCCAGTGGTATACTGAGATGCGGCCGTAATCGGTGGCGACGGCCCGGCCCTAGGGGTGGGAAACTGCTTCCCTATATGGAAGGAGGGGGGGGGGGGGGTCAGCCGAGGGTCGAAAAAAACTTTTCGACCCTATGTACTTATTTCGAATCCGAGGTCCCCTTGACCACAAGGCCCTGGAGCTGGTCCAGGGCGCGCTGGTAGCGGCGGCTGCTGACCATCGTCGCTACCTTCACCAGGCCTCGCTCCCTGGCTCCCACCGTGTTGTGATCCCGAGCCGCAGCTCTAGGTCCTGCATGGCACCCAAGCTCTTGGTGGCGACCTCGAGCGTGTGGCGCCGCTTGTTTCTATCCGATGTGTTTCTTTGGCAGCTTCGGCATAGGAGACGTCGGTAGGGGCAGGGAGGAATGGCACTGGCAGCCCACGCATCTCACGGACACATCGTCTAAACAAATTAAGGATGAGTTGGAGAAAGAAAGCCTCATACCACACGCATCATGCTCCTGCCAATTTACCAGCTTCTGGAATACTCCATCTCGAGCGTCTCCTCCAGTGGTTCCTTCGACAACGAGCGCAGGTACTGCTTCTCCTTCGCAAGCCACGTCTCGAAGACCTCCCGTGATTCCACGTTGAGACTCCGCATGGTGTCCTGTAACGCAGGCAGGCCGGCCTTGATCTTGAGGGCACGCCGGTACTTATTCCCAATGACGACCGCTGCCAAAAGATAATAAGTGAGTGGTACTGAAAAATCGCGATTATGTACTCAATCCTTGATACGCGTTGCAGACGTCAGCATGCTGAATATACGTTGCGATGGCTTGATGCCTATGGAACACGGTAGAGTACCGTGTTGTCGATGTGAGCACATTTGACTTTGAGAACCAGCTCTCGCATCCCTCACAGTCCTCCAGACCCATCCCCTCTATATATGTTGCCAAATTAAAGACCTGGCAGAGGCGGCCGTGGCCCAGGCCATGGAAGGACCCGACAAGGCGCTTGAATTTGTTGTCGAAGGCCAGCTGTGAGAGTTGAGGGTGGGCCTTGACCATTCAGCCCGTCTTGCATCCGATGTCGACGCCCAGGCAACTTCGCCTAGTACGCGGATGAGGTGTTGATAATGGCAAGGCCGTATTTTGCCCTGAAAGATTAGTTAGGATGTAAACGCAAGCAGAGGACATGCGCTGCTTACAACTCCCCACTTTTCACCATATCGATGATAACCAGCATAAATCCATGCCTGCAGAGCACAGGGAAGATCCTCGTCTCGTTGTACATCCCATATGCCCACGCTGTGACGTCCTCCTTCATTTCTCCCACCGCTCGTCGCACCCAGTCCCTTCGTCTTGCTCCGTGCCCTCCTCGAAACCCCGCATAAAATGTCCATCCCCTCATTCCCCCACTCGTTCACCCCCTTGCGGGGCAAAAAGAATCACCCGGCGCGACACGGTTTTCCTTGCGCTCTTTGGACGCGCAGGAGTCGCAGTAGTGGCGCCGGGAAATGCCTCTTCTCGCTCTCGACGCCAGAAACCGCTTCATGGAATTATTCCCGTCCTGGGTTGTGATCAAAGGCAGCTTCAGCGGCGACTCCCCCTCAAGCTTGTACATGCACGCAGGGCAAGCATTTTTGAGGCGCCAATTGGGGGTGTCTCGTCCTAGCGTCGCCTTCACGTGTTTGTCGACTTCCGCACGGATGGATAGATAAACGTCGTACGCAATCGAAAACTTGGCCCAGGTATGGTCGAGGTGCAACGCCGTGCAAGTCGCAGATCCCCCGGACAAAGCTTGCATCCCCAATCGCGGGCAGCACAGCTGGAGCACACGGAAGACCTCCAGTACACACACCGTCACGACGACACTGGGTTCGTGAGGCGAGCACGGCATCAAGCCGTTCCGTACAAACGCTGACGCGATGAACACGTCGCCGGCAATGATGGGCACTGCCTGGATATACGCGCTACAAAACCCACAGCAAATGACAAGAATGAGCACCGCGAAACGAGCGCGATAGTCTAAACGACTCACCGAATAAATCCACCACCCAACGGGGTGCTGGTCCTCCTCCACAGAGTCTTCTGGTTGCGTGTATGATCCGCCCAGGCCCTTGTCCGCCATAGCAAGACTCCAATCCATATACGCATCAGTCATCTTGTCCAGCTGTGCTGCAAACACGTCGACCATGATTTGCGTCCGGTTGCGCTGTGCGCGGCGATCTCGCTGACGTCTACCGCGGCCAGCAAAGATTTGGCTAGAGGCGGAAGCATTCAGTATACCTCAGTGCCTGCGTTGAAGACTTACTTGTGATGCTCTCTGAGTTCGTGCAGCAGATCTACATCATCTTGGTCTGCTTCGTCCTCTGGAATGGCCTCTCTGGCATGACTGATGTCCAGGGTAGTGTAGCCGTGTAGAATATTGTCTTCTTGAAAAAAGTCAGGAACGTCAACATCTCGGGCACGTCTTGAGTTTGCTCCAGGCCTTGCAGAGCTAGGTGCGCCTGTCGTTCCTCCGGTTGTCATCCCTTGCAAAATAAATGTGTCAGCTCCAGCAGGTTTCCCCCGAGTACTAATAGGACCTGCTCGGCGTTCAGCTTCGGCGGCAGAGTCCGCTTGTTGCAAAATCTGCACTTGGCCTGGTGTGAGGGTCTGGGTCATCTTCATGACTCGCCCGCTAGGTGCGCGTACGCTGCGGCTTATTTGAACACGGCCAGAAGAAGACGTAGAGGATCTGACATTTTGTTTGCGTTGCTGCGAAAGGCTGGGCATCGCCAGAAAGTCCTCAGAAACAGACGCATTCTGAGGCAGGAGTCTGGATCACTCACACGCTGCAACGGCGATCAATCATATCATATCAATCCTTAAACAAAGATCAACGCGCCCTACCCTCTCTTTACCCTCCTCCTCTTCAAGACGCGTCTTCGCCTCGGTGAGTTATTTTTTCTCGCATGGTCTGTGTTAGACTTCCTCTCTACGAGAAGGCTCAAAGCTGGGCCTTCGTGGAGGGAAGGCCAACAATTTCCATTGCCACCGTGCCACTCACTTTACTGACGCGTTTTTCTTCCATCCAGGCTGCAATGCTCTGGAATCTCAACACCAGGATGGTAAGCCTGAAATCTACACGCCACAGCCGCTCATTCCACCCACACCAGAAGCAGGAGGATATTCAGCGCGTGGACGGCCGCGCTGAATTTCGCGCCCCTTCTCTCGCGCGCTGTGGCCATGGA
Organism: Mycena olivaceomarginata; assembly: GCA_029378375.1. Classification (NCBI taxonomy): domain Eukaryota; kingdom Fungi; phylum Basidiomycota; class Agaricomycetes; order Agaricales; family Mycenaceae; genus Mycena; species Mycena olivaceomarginata. The sequence continues at coordinate 62,291 of JARKIC010002432.1, forward strand.
GACCAACGACGACCATGAATCGGACGACGATGATGATGTAGACGATGTCGATGAGGGCACGCCCCTCATCGACGTCAGCGGCATTGACAAGCAGTGGCCACCACCCGACCCCATGAACGAGGTTGACGACTTGCCCCCTGCTCCCCGCCACTCAAGAGACGCGCCTCTCCCAGCTTCGAGGACGTGTTGCCACTGCCCCCGCTCTCTAGGGTCCACCGCCGCCGCCCTGTCCCCATCGCCGCCGGGCTCTCAAACGCGCACGCGCCATCGAAACGAGGGATACACACCGCGCCCCTCAACAAT